>APFE031013625.1:455167-502292 GCA_000404065.3 Pinus taeda | reverse complement strand
TTGATACGGGAGAAACTATTATCAAAGGCAAAAGAACTCCAAATAATCTATACATATTTGAAGAAGGAGAACAACAATGTTATTTGAGAAAGAATGATGAACACTGGTTATGGCACCGGAGGTTGGGGCATCTAAGCTTTTCACAAATAAAGAAAGCATGCAAATACCAAGCAGTTTGTGGTCTTCCAGACATCAAAATTCCAGACAACACCATATGCAAATCATGTCAGTTTGGGAATCAAACTAGAACTAACTTCCCTGAGAAGGAAGGATCATCCAGCAGGCCTCTTGAGCTAGTTCATACAGATGTATGTGGTCCATTCAGGACAAGGTCACCTCGAGGAGAAGAATATCTTATACTATTCATTGACGATTTCTCCAGGATGATTTGGTTAGGACTTATGAAGCACAAGGACGAAGCATTCGAAAAATTCAAATCCTTCAAGGCCTTGGTTGAGAATGAATCAGATTACAAAATCAAGTGCCTCAGGTCAGATAGAGGTGGGGACTTTACCTCAAATGAATTTTTCGATTTCTGTGAAGAACATGGAATAAGAAGGGAATTCTCCACAGCTAGGACTCCTCAGCAAAATGGAGTAGTGGAAAGGATGAATAGAACAGTCCAACAAATGGCTCGGGCTATGCTTGATGAATCTGGAACTCCCGCAACTTTCTGGGGTGAAGCTGCATATGCTGCGGTTGTTATTCTCAACAAAACAAATGTCCGAGTGAACAACACTCAAACTCCACATGAGATCTGGTATGGTAAGACTCCTTCGGTAAAGCATTTCAAAATATTTGGGAGCAAATGCTATATTACGAATACTGATGAACAGCTTGGCAAACTTGAACCTAGAGCAGATGAAGGCATTCTTCTTGGATATTCTCCCTACAACAAAGCATATAAGTGTTATAATAAAAGACTTGGAAGAATTGTTGATAGCATTGATGTAGTGGTTGATGAAAAAGGATACCTCCCTAGGCAAGTAAATCATGATGATATTGAAGAGGATGAAGAATATTCTCCAAATTAGACAGATGATGAAGAAGAGACCCATGAAGAAGAAACCCATGAGGAGCGAGAGGAACAGATAAGGATAGAAGAAAAGACTCCTTCTAGGTATGTTCAAAAGAATCATCCAGAATCACAAATTTTGGGGCAAAAGGGGGCTGGCATACAAACAAGAAGAACAATTGCAGAAGCTTCAAGCTATTTGGCATTACTCTCCTCCACTGATCCACAAAATGTAAGAGAAGCTCACCAAGATGAATGCTGGGTCAAGGCAATGGATGAAATACTTGAGCAGATTGAAAAGAACAACACTTGGGAGTTGGTTCCTAGACCAAAAGATAAGAATGTCATAGGGACAAAATGGATCTTCAAGAACAAGTTGAATGAAAATGGTGATGTTATTAGAAACAAGGCCAGACTTGTTTGTAAAGGGTATGCTCAACAAGAAGGAATAGACTTTGAAGAAACTTTTGCTCCTGTTGCTAGACTTGAGGCCATCCGAATGTTCCTTGCTCTCTCAAGTTTTCAAAAGTTCAAAGTTTTTCAAATGGACGGGAAATCAGCCTTTCTAAATGGGGACTTAGAAGAAGAAGTGTACATTGAGCAACCAGATGGTTTCATCCTTGGGAATGATCCAAATCTTGTATGCAGACTAAAAAAGGCTCTCTATGGTCTTAAATAGGCTCCAAGGGCTTGGTACTATCAGTTGGACAAATACCTTCATCAACAAGGTTTTTCAAAAGGATCAGCAGATAGCAATCTCTATATAAAAATTGAAAATGACAAGTTTCTAATACTTGTTGTGTATGTAGATGATATTATCTTTAGCAGTAATGAAGAAGCTATGAGTCAAAACTTTGCCTTGGTAATGAAGAAAGAATTCGAAATGTCCTTGCTTGGAGAACTGACATACTTTCTTGGTTTGCAAATCCAACAAAATGAAGGAGGGATCTTCTTGTCTCAAACCAAGTATCTCAAGCAGATTTTGAAGAAATATGGCATGGAAGATGAAAAACCTGTATGTACACCCATGGTAACAGGATGCAACCTCAGTGCAAATGACGAATCAGCAGCAGTGCATCAACCAACCTACAGATCTATGATTGGAAGTCTACTTTATTTGACAGGTACCAGACCAGACATCATGCATGCAGTAGGAATAGTTGGAAGATTTCAGGCAAATCCAAAGGAAACTCATCTTCAGGCAGTGAAGAGAATTTTCAAGTATCTTCAAGGGACTCAAAATTATGGCTTATGGTATCCTAGAGATACAGAATACAGATGCAGATTGGACCGGAAGCATGGATGACAGGAAGAGCACAAGTGGTGGTGCATTCTTTATGGGTTCCAGATTAGTATCTTGGTTCAGCAAGAAACAAAGTTCAATTGCCTTGTCTACAGCGGAAGCAGAATATGTTGCTGCTACATCTTGCTGCACTCAACTCCCTTGGATGATGCAGACCTTGCAGGATTTTCAAATCACTTGTACACCACCTATCTCCATCTTATGTGATAATACAAGTGCAACCAGCATTTCAAAGAACCCAGTCATGCATTCAAAGACCAAGCACATACCGACCAAGTATCATTTTCTCCGGGAACAAGTGCTTGAACAAAAGGTCAAATTGGAGTATGTTCCTTCTAGGGAACAAGTTGCTGATATACTCACTAAACCACTGCCCAGGGAGACCTTTGAATACCTCAGGAAAAAGCTGGGGGTTGTGCATGCATCATCTTGTTGTTGAATCTCTTCTAAGTGTTGGTTGTTGCAAGGTTCATCTGGGTATATGCATACATTTGCTAGTTTGCAGATTGGTCGAAGATCGAATGGCACAGGTTTAGGGGGAGCATATAATGCATTGTTGGAATTATGGAGGAAGTACAAAAGGAGATCATGGATGCTGGTCTTAATATTGCTACAATATGTCTCTTGGTCATTTATGGTCTTTGCAGATCTGGTTTATAGTTAGGGGGAGCATAACCCTTTGCCCTTGATGTCAAAGGGGGAGAATGACGTTGAGGATCTTGAGGTTGCCATCAAGTCCAAAGGGGGAGATTGTTGGCATTATGATTCTGGTATGGCTCTATGATACAGGTGTTGTACTTGATGGCAACTCACTCAAGTGGCAATGGTCTGTTCAGGCTCTCAAAATGAAGAAAATAAGAGGTTCGGAGGTACACAGTTCAAAAGGCGTGGACCCACAGGTACGCCGTTCAGAAAGTTGTGGTCATGTACGCAGGTTGTCCGAACAGAAGGTGTGGACCCCAGTGCACACACTTCCATGCCGAGAAAAGCGCACACATGTGGGAATCCTATGGTGATCCATGGTATCTAGTCCATGGTATGGTGATCCTATGGTTTTGGTCCGTGGTATTGCATCTAAGGATATTGATCCCAAGTATTGGGTTCATGGTATTGTATTATTATGGTTTTATACCATGGTATTGTGAAAGGCTTGAGTATAAAAAAAAAGGGGAAGGAAAATCATTTGCAAGATATACCTATGGTTGAATATCTTAAGGTGAGCTAGATCCGAAATACTTGTGATCGGTTGGTGAGAGATTGCTAGATCAGAATGATAGCTAGATCTCAGTGATAGCTAGATCTGAATATCTTCATGGTGCATGATTGGTTCTGTAGATCTGATAGTCTGGGGTATGCTTAAATACTGAAAAACTATCTGTACCTGGAGGACTGCTGGTGCGACGCGGTGCAGGTGCAGATACCCGCAAAGAAGAAGTGTGCACAGATGCGTATGTTGCCGCAGGACCGCTGGTGCGACGCGGTGCAGGTATGGATACCCGCAAAGAAGAATGTGCGCAGATGTGTATGTAGCCGCAGGACCGCAGGTGCGACACGGCGAAGACACAGATACCCGCGGAACAGAATAAAGGCGCAGTGCGGATACCCGCAGAAAAGAAGTGTGCACAAGTGCAGATACCCGCAGAGAAGCAGAAGGCGTAAGTGCAGATACCCGCAGATGTCCAGTGGTGAAGTTGCGGACCCTGCTTGAAATTTGCTTTAACTTCCATTTAGGGTTCTGGGTGCATAATTGATGTTTGGTTACTGATATTGAGTTATGATAACAGCATGATTATGGTTGAATGGATCAAACTCTTAATGTGATTTGATGTACTAGATCTAGTTGATATCTCACATATTATCTTGGTTGATTATAGAAGAAGTTTGGGTGATTTGCATGTACTTGATGATTTGATCTTCTTGGATCCAGTTTGAAAATTTATGAAACGTGGTCCTTAAAAGAAGTAAAAGAGCAAAAGGGGGCTGTAGCTCCCTTCCAGGAGAGACTGGAAAACAAGAGAGAGTTGTAGCTCTCTGCAGGTTGCAGCCTGCGTACTGGTAAAGGACTGCACTAGTACAAAATCTTTGTAAAAGAAGTTTCTAATTGAAAGAAGACAGAGACATATTGCAGTAGGTGGTTTTCACCCACATTGGGTTTCCACCTTATATTTGGTGTTCTTTGGTGTGACTATCTGTTTTTCTTGTTTCATGCTCATTATTATATACAATTTAATGATCAATAAATTAAGGAAGGCATATTGAAAAGAATTTAATAATACTGATTCACCCCCCCTCTCAATATTATTTCCAGCAGTGTTAACCCTTGAACAAAGTTTGGAGCTCTTGTTGTATCAAACCTTGGGCTGCAGGGTGCCTTGTGTAGGTTTCCAAAGGCTAAAACAGTGAGTGGGAAGGCCTAGAAGGGACAAAAAAAGAGAGGCAATTGTGTGGAGAAGGGTAACACAAATTTGGAGCAAAATTTAGGGAGAAATTGAAGTTGGTGAAGCTCTGTTGTGAACACAATGAAAGACATAAATTTTCAAAGTAAATAGAAGGCCTTTGAGAGGAGACTAAGCACATGATCTTAGTGAATGCAAAACTCAGATTTCAGTGATCAACAAATTTTGGAGTTTTTCAGTACAATAGACCTGCAGGATTTCAGTCTAATAGTAGTGAGCCCCAATAGGCTTTGTCGTCCTCTCTCTCTCTCTCTATACTCAATACTCAATAAGCAGTTATAAATCCATGCCAAGAACCAAACTATCATAGAATCTTAAATAACTCCCCAATAAGATAAAGAAGGTGTTCCCAAGAAGGTATTGATGAAAATGGAAGTCTTCTAGGTGGTGCTGCCCCTCCACCTACCACTCCGCGTTCACCTCCTTCCAACACTCCATCTACACCTCCTCCTCCTTGTAGCCCTCCACATCCACGTTCACCTCCTTCCAGCACTCCACCTACACATTCACCTCCTTCCATCACTCCACCTCCACCTACACCTCCTTCCAGCCCTCCACCTCCTTCAAGAGGTCACCTCCACCTCCACCTATCAACTCTGCACCTGCCCCCGCACCTTCCAACCATGGTAAGAATCTAAAATCGTTTTAAAATCCTTAAATTCTCTTTTCAAAAGGGTAATTTTTTTTTTAAGTATATGTTATCTCAATTACAAATTCCAATTTTTTTTAAGTATTCTTTGAAACATAATTGATTTTTATTAGTATTATTTGAAACAAAATTGTCATGAGAATCATGACTTATAAGTTTGCATTATCACTCTGCTAGAATACTCAAAGCGAGGGCTTTATCACAGGCTTGGTCTTGGCCTTGCCTTTACAACACTGCATATGGGCGAGAATGACTTTACAATTTTATAGAGATGGTTCTTATGAAAAAACCAGGGTTTTTAGGATACACATCTATCAAACCATAAGACACATATATGTTAAACCTTAACACAAATAAAATATTCAACTGTAAATCTTTCGATTCTGGAAAAGACTATTTAGAATAAATATAGTTTTAAATTTTGGAGAAGGTATTTATCTTAGCAGGTGCAGATTCTGAAATATTTGAGAACTTTCAATTACACCATCAAATTTTAAAAAATTCTCTTTTTCAAATTTGGATTTTGAAATATTTTAGAAATCCAAAGTATATAATCAAATTTTCAAAAATTCCTTTTTCCTGATACAAATTTTGAAATATGTCAAAAATGTTTAGTACACCGTAGGAGTTAAACTTCCTCTAGATAGTTCTCTGAGCATTATGGATGGCTAAGACTTGGTTGCCATAGGAGCTGCACTAATAGTACAATAATCATCCCCATAGGAGCTTCCCAAAGTGGAATTTGGCCCTAGTTGCCAATTTTAACATGTATTTACATGGTTTAAACAATTTCAAGATGCACATATGTTTGGCCTATCTAACTTAATAATGGGAATTTTTATAAATGCATTTGAAATTCTGGTTACAAATCATGTTAAGATTATGAATTAAAAATAGTTGTACAATGTTTTGCTGAGTTCTGGTGCAACAATAAATCGACTCTCAAATTTGTTTTAGTAATTTGTTTTATTTGTAGTTTCAGTTCCATTTGAGGAATCCACCGATAATACATTTTGAATCAAGGTGTTTCATCCAAATAGTAATATTTCTTCATGCTCTTTGGAGCTTTGAATTGAAATTTCATACCTTGCTTCCTTGCTCTTTGTTTTATAATAAACCAATATGCTTGTGGAATTTTACTTACTTTTTCACTTATTTATGTGCAAAAACAGATGGAGTTGTTTTATAAAATTGCTACTGGTGAAGAGAATTCTATCATTGGCGTGGTCAAGTGTCGAGAAGGTTGTACATTTGCTAAAATTCGTGATGAAATTGTGGATGATGAAATCATTGGATACCCTTTTGAATTTATCTAGGATAGAATAAAATTAAATCTAAAGCAAGAGAAAAAATGGAAAGTTTATACAACACTTTTAGGTATCAAGTGGAAACTAGGAACATTTGATGTGGAAACAAAGTGTTCAAATGTAGTGGAAACAATACCAATCTTTGAAAACATTGAAGTGAATGTGGAGGGACCTATGCATAAACAACCAAGAGTTGAAAATCTGTCTTTGTCAGTGGAACAAGCCATAGTTGCTGATCCTAGTGTATTGGAATCTTGGGGAAAAAGTTAAAAGTTTAGTGGAAGAGTTTGTCAATGAGAAAATTACTCTCAAAGTATATTCAAAAAAGGGAGAATCTAAATTAAAGATCCATTGTGAAATTTGTAGCATTGATTATGGAATAAGTGATGTATCCTTGGCAGCACGAATAACATGCAACTTCAAAAACCATCATATGAAAACAGGGGCCCATCAACAACACTTTTCAATGCCAAGTGGTAGTGAAATTCCTTCATGTAACGAAGTACAACAGATAATGATGGTTGGAGATAAATTTCATATTGATAAAGCAATCAAACTTCTAGATGATTTAAACAAGACACAAAAGCCTAATTTGTTCAAGGTGGTGGAAGCAACACTTGCAGACTACAAGGACATGAAAAAAGTGAGAGTCGAATGTACACGATGCAATAGGTGGTTTTGTTTAGTGTCGAAAAGTGGTAATATTGTTAGTTCTCTAAATGAACACATGAAATCAAAGAAGCACAATGCTGCTACTACAAATGAGGGTTCACATGAGGAGATTGGGATGAGGAGTGGCACGGTTGGGAGACCCAAGAAGCCTACCAATGATAAGTCCCAACAAAGTTTGACTAGGTTCTTGGTCCCATTATCACCATTAGTATTACATATGGGGTTCTACAAGTGCAAATCCTTCTACTTCAGGTGTGTTAATTAATAGCTTAGACTAAACTTGAATATGAATTTGTATATTATTTTATTTATCTTACTTCAAATTTATTTGTTTGTTGTCATCTTATCATAGCTCAATTATCTCCCTTGTTACTATAATGTTGGCGGTATTGGTATCCTTATATTGATAGAAATGGGGAGATATTGGAAACAAGGGTCCTAATGGATGATCAAAGGGGTGGAAAATTATGGGCCATAGAGAAGCATACCAAGATCATGCTATGTTATGAGGGTATTGAATGTCGTATTGATGGTACATATAGGAATATTCATTGCCAGAGGGCTTCTGAAACAGGGATCCCATTTGATTCATTAACATGCAACTTTTGTAAGTTGGTTCCAGAATGTGATGACTTCAGGATGCGATTATATTGTGAATCAATGTGTGCCAATAAAATAAGTGAACGAGATACAGGAAAAAGGTAGAGAATGGACTATTTGACTCAAAATGAATTGAATAATGTTGCAAGGGTTACAAATGCTAACCATAGATAAACAATGCGATCTCTTTGGCGGGAGAGGAAAAAGGTTGCTACACTCTCTATTAGAATGAGATCCCTAGAGGAAAAGTTGTTTGAATCGAGAAAAAGGAAGGATGTCTTTATATTTTGCAAGGATGCGTGTGACACATAAGCAAGGAAAATTACAAGGTAAAGATGTAGTTTGGGAATTTTTCAAGGATATTTTTCATAACTTTATGCATGCAAAAGCAGGGAGAAGGTATAGTACATCCACAAAATCCCTTTATGAGATGATCAAGTTATGTAGAGGTCCTAGATTACATAGCTTTATTAGCTTGAATCTAGATGGTCCTTCAATATCTACGAGTTTAAGACAAGTTAGAAAGTCATTAACATATATCCCAAGGGAGCACAAGCACATTTTTGAGGCAGTCAGAAAAGTTTATGCTTCTTATATAGCTGAGCATGGTATAGATGGCCCAATTCATGTATTTGTTGTTGAAAATGAAACAATTGTGAAAAAATACGTTAGGTGGGTAGAAAAAAGCGATAAACTAGTAGGGTTTTGTGGTATGAAAGAAGAACATCAATGACAATCACATTTCTTGCTGAGAGTTGGTGAGGGAGCGGTAGGCTATGAGATTATAACGGATTATTTTAAGAACAATGTTATTGGCCATTATGCACTGTTATTAGTGCAAACCCTTTACATGAAAAGCTTCCTCGTTTGGTTGTGGTTGTTCATCCAACATGCAATAGGTTCAATGCAAATTTTGTTTATCAACAATGGGAAAATGTAGAATCTATGTGGAAGAAAAATGTGGAAAATAATTTGGGGCCTATTGTTGGTCATTCCTCGGATGGGGATAATAGAAGAAGACAACTTATGTTGAGGGATTATTCTTCAACATTAGGTCTTCGATATCGAATTCCTGGGGAAGGGTGGAGGCTAACTGGGTTGTACAATGGTTGCAATGTAACAAGATTGCATGACCAAGATTACATCCACAACGGAAAAAAGCTAGTGAATCCTTTGTTTAGTGGTCGACGAGAATTGGTTTTAGGAAATGAGTACATAAGTTTTGGTCATGTCAAAATGGTTTATCATACTTTTAAAATGGATGATCACAAGATTAAGGGTGAAGATATAAAGAGGATGGATTGAAAAAATTGAGGATCCACACAACACATTGCTTCAAGGCATGTTCAGAGGTGTTTGAAAGAGTTGATAAGTACACCAAGTGGAAAACTAGAGAGGTCACTAGCTACAAAGACTTATCTAATGATTGTTACTGACTACATTGACATCTTTATGTCTCATAGTTTGAGCCTTTGGGAAAGGGTGTGAAATGCTTCACGAGTTCATCATTTCTTCACAATATGGTTATGTTGGGTATAGAAACAATATCATACTAATGTCAACATAAATTTCATCAATAGAGAGGCATATCAAGATTTGAAATTTTTTGCCATTTTGCAGTTTCTTTTATGAGATTGTTTCGAGATCATTACTCTAACTTTCCATGTGTTTTGCACCTGATTGGGTTATATGTATGTTTTAACTTCTTTAGTAAATTTGGTGGGATGGTTGGAGTGGAGAGAGCATATGATTTCACTAACTTGCTTCATGATGTTGGAACCCTTAATAGAGTTGTTGAAGAAGAATCAAATCCCCAAGGGCTTCATTTTAATAAATATAATAAGAATCAAGAAATCATTTGGAATAGATTGCACCAAGAAACAATACAAAAAATTAACATATTGTTGCAATATGATTCAATATCCACATACGCTAAAATTGTAGAATCCCTTAAGATTGGATTGAAGGGTTAAATTACACTCAAGCTTCTTGGTGGGTTAAACCATGGACATAGGATCAAAATTATCCAACATACCAAATTGTGGATGAAGTAGTTGATGATTCTCCATCAAGTTGTTCCAACTCTACATTTCAATCTTCATCATCATTGGTACACAATGAAAGTGAATTACAAATAATGGAAAATGATCCAAGGGCTATTTTAGGGTGAATGGTATCTGATTTTTTGCAACTTTTGGATTGACAAGAATTTGATAGGGTGAATGGTATGCAAATTTTATTTGGTTTTATTTTTCCAAAGAAAGAATGCATAAGTTTCTATTTCATGGTTTGGAAAAGGAAAATACATTTCAAAGTTCTTATAGGATGACATATCACCTCCAAAAAGGAAAAGAATGCCAACTTGGTGGCCACTTTTCACAAACTTTCATACAGAATATACCTATGATCTCTCTCGGGAACATAGCTAGAAGAAAAAAATATGCGTTGTTGAGTGAGGTAGGTTGTCAATGGGAGGTGATGCAAAGCTAGTTCCCAGTTTTCTGTTTCTTATTGGTCTCTCCATTATCCCAGAATCTCCAAGATGGATGGTAAGATTTTATAATTCTTGAATTCTTCAATAAATGATATAAACTACATAAGCACTTTGAAAGGGCACTTTTGAATCAATTTGAATATCACACTTTGAATATCATGTAGTTTGGACCCTTGTTATAGGGCACTTCTGAATCAATTTGAAAGGATCTTGGGTCATTATGAGATGATTTATTTTATGAGACTAATTTGTATCTATCTTGAATTTCCTTTTGTCTCATTTAAGGCACAAACTAGCCCTTTCCTGAGGCCCTTTCGACTTTTCTGAGACCCCCCCCTGTATGAGGCAATTTTGTATTAATTTCAAGCTTGTTCTGGGACCTATTTGGGTCCTCTTCTTGGTATACCTCAGTGGTATTTGAACTAATTATTTCCAATGGCATCTCTATGGACAAAATTTGGGATTATTCTGAGTGAAGTTGGAGGACATTATTGTGTTATCTCTCTGTCGTTTATAGAATAATTTGATTCTCATTTAAGCCTCTGTTCTGGGATCTTCTGAAAGAAATCTATCTATATTCAAAATACCTCCAAGGAAGATTGTTTATAGCCTTATCCTCACCTTTTGTAAGATTTATCATTTCTGCCAAATTTGAAGGGTTTGTTGAGCTATATCTATACCTCTCTGGAGTTGCATCTAGGACTGATCAAGGGCTTATTCAAAGAAATGATAGAATCTTGTAAGGAAATGATGGCTATAATAAAATCATGCCTTGCTTCTCAAACAATTACAAGAAGTCTATTATTGGCCATCTCAAGAGAAGATATCTCTTCACTACTAGCATTGGTGTATTTTCTTAAATTTCAATTTGATTTTATGTTTTTCAATAATGATTATTATATTAGAAAGTGTATTATGTATAATTTTGATTACTTTCTATTGCCTTCCATGAATTGAATATTTTTGTTATCCACAATATTTTACTATTTCATGGTTATCTTGTAGTCATATCCTAATATTTTACATATTGCTTAATTATTTTTACATAGTAAATGTTGGTGTAATAGAGAGCATGTGACTTCCATCCCAGCAACCTGTTATCTATAGGTGGATGTGGCAGCATAAGGTAAATGTGTTGTAAATGGCCATCTTTTGGTTAGCTAGGAGCATTACTAAGAATAACTTGCTATTGAATACAATAACTATACCTATTTTCTTTTGCCTTTGCAACACCTTGTTGACTATTTATGCATTATATCTGTGCAAACTTCTTTGCTTTTGAAAATGGTTGGAAGAATCCATAATTGTCCTTTTACAAGTCTTGCTAGGGAGGTGAAAAAATTACAAGTCTTTGTTGATAAATTATCCCTTCATTGAACAATTCCGAGGTATGCAAAAGTGTTATTGGGACATTGTAATTTTATTTAAGGTTATAAATTTAAATTTATTATTGGTTTGAACTTTGTATTGATAGACATATTTTCTTGGCAGGATTCTTTAGAAAAGTATCTTCTTGGAGGTGAGTTTATCACAGTTGACTCCAAAATAATTATGCACATTTATCATTTCAAAGCAAATGGATGAAGTGGTGTATCAAATATTTTTGGTGAAAAAGGAAATGCAAGGAGATGTTTCAGCATTAGTTGAAGAGTGCACTGGAGAAGACAGTGTAATGCCCAGCTTGAGTCAGATATCAGACCTCCTTTTCAGGTGATTTTCAACAAGTGATATTTTTGTGCTTATTGCAAGACATTTTCCCTGATATTTTTGTGCTTCCACCATCACTTATATGCGACATGAGCCATAGAATGCAATTGTTAATAGTTTATTCCACCATATAAATTGATTTTTTTCTCAGTGGCGTATATTCTTCAACCTATCTCCTTTTCTTACGTGTCAATCATATCCATCCATGATGAGTATTCTTGCTAACCCTACACACTTCTCTTGTACAATGATTGGTGGCATTGTCAAGAGTGTTCACATAAATGACATAAGTTGGAAATGTAGGTGCAAAAATAGAGGAGAATGTGGGTGCCTAATAAATAGGGATTGGGTGCTTAATAAGCATGAAGTCAGGTTTTGAGCCCCATGTTTAACCAAATCAAATTTGAGAAATTCATCTTATCTATTGGTCAACCTTTTTTATAATGACTCTGCAACCATAAAATAATAATGAGCTATAATTTAATTAAATAGGAATAGGAAAGTCAACAATCCACCCATTTTAAGTACTCATAATGCCTTACATTATCAAATCAAAATTGTCATTACGTCACCTTGACCTCTTTCTCTTTAGGTAAAGCCTAGGGGAGAGAGACTAGTGTGTATGCCTATGCTAAACCAAAATATTTGTTTATCGCAAATTTGAATCTTGAGTCTCACCAACACCGAGAGAATTTGAAGCTTGAGTTTCACTACGACGAGATTAAAAGAAAATACAAGAGCTTCTTTACAAATACAACATTAGTTTGTGCATAGATAAATTTTGGCATGATAACATGAATGGTTTCTCGAAAAATAGACCAAACAAAACATCTTAAGCATGGATTATAATTTATATGAACTTTGCAATGTTAAAAGTGGCACTGACCCAACTTAGTGTCACAAAGAAAAATTGAAGCCAAATGGTTTCTAGAGCATGTAGTTGTATAAGTGAATTATCTACATAATCACATATATAATGTAAAATGCCACGTATCTTATTGATACCCTAGCAAGGGTCTTGATCAAGGTTAAAACCCAAGGGAAAAAGGCGAAAGGATTTCTCATATCTAAGACATGTATAAAGGCATAATACAATGGCTATTGGCTCTAATCCTCATTCATGAATGTAACCAGTGTGTGCTCATATGTTCCAAAGACTCATATGCTCCACCCAAAACAATTCATATCAAGCCCCCATTCCTTAGAGGATACAGTGGTATAACCATTGGAATTCAAGTCCAATTCCGCAACCAGTTTGACAAGATATTACTCCCGTTGGAACATGTTTTTATCTTAATTCATATAAAATTTGGTTGCCTCAGGAATTTGATGCAGATATTTTTATAATTTTGGTATCATGCAGAGGTGATTTTTCATCAAAGTTTCCCAGTTTGTTTTCTGCAGGAGATAACACATCATTTTTGCGGCTTGAAACTAATTTCTTTTTCTCTCTAAATCAAAAAGAGGCTTCCTTTATCCCTATTCTGCATATTTTCTTCATTGTGGCAGTTGTTATAAACCTTGCCCTAGGCATCTCAAGCAAAATCCTTTCAAGGGTTTTGAGAAAATTACTTTCTTCCAAGGAGAAACTTAAAATCAAATTTTTTCTGAAGCTGTAGGGATTCATAAATTAAATTTTTGGAAGCCACATAGACTGAAAGCAAGAATAGTTATTTAGCGAAGGTTGTGGGTTGATATATTTATTATTATTATTATTATTATTATTAAACAATGTTATCTTCTAAGGCCCAAAGCACTCCAATCCACTCTATAAATCATAAGAGAAATCAATATCTGGCCCTCATATCATGTGATTTTGGTAGAAATCCTTTTTCTTATAAAGACTATTTTGAAGCTACAATATTCTATTTTGATTTTTCAATGGTCTGATGAATTGTTCGTAATTGCTTTTGGTTCCTTAGTTCTTTTTCTTTGAATTTTTTCATAACTAATATTGAGTTGTAGTGACTTGATCTACATCAGTAATTGCTACAATAGTTTGACCTCTGATTTACAGTGAAATTTCAAGGCTCTCCCCTAATAAACTGTAATTTTTTTTTGGTGAAAGAGAAAAAAACAAAACAAAACAAAACAAAAGTGAATACTAAATAAAATATAGGTCTACCATAATGTTAAAAAATAAGCCCTATTCATTCCAATGGTCTACTACAGTCTTGATCAGGTTGTTTTCTCATGGGTTGGGTTGAAGAATTGGAAAATCTTTATATCATCATTATATCATCATTATCATTTATAGCATTTTGAGAACCTTTGAAAAAGTAAATATCAGATGGGAAATTGTGCAAATTTAATGATGGGTATTTAAAAATAAAAACAAAAAATTATAGGGTTGTTCCCTACAATGCACAAATAAAGAATTAGAAAAGGCTGGCCATTTTTATGCAGAGACATAGCACTAGAAAAAGCTAATGTTGTTGGCATGGATTGAAGAACAAGCACTCCATTCATTCACATGCTTCCTTTTCTTCCCAGATAAACAGTTATCTTTTTCTTATGCTTGTACTATGTCACTATTAGAATTCTCATTCAAAATGGTCGAAGACTACTTGGTCCTTAAAACAGGAGAAGAAATACTTTACTTTCTTCTCCTGAAAATTCTTGCAACCTCGTACCTATTTTCCATTTCTTTCTACAAAAACTACACTATTGTATGCCATATGCATATCTTGACCATTTTTTGTAGGAATATTCACTGAACTCTCATTCGAAGTGAGGTAAATATATCAAAACGAGCCTACAATCTAGAATTATTGACCTAAAATTTCAGATTCTGGAAATAGACTTGATATTTTAGTCAAAGTAGGGAAAGTCAAATTAGAAATTGTAGATTTAAAAACATTCACTTTTCAATCTTGAGACCTTCTTATAAATTTTTGAACAAGAAACTTCCAGTCCAATTGACCCCAAGTTTTAACTTGCGAGAGTTTCCCTGCTTTCTCTAGAACTCTCTGCAAAAACTTTCCCGGTGCTTCCATACGAAGTTGCAAGTGTCTATGGACCTGCTCAAAAGAGAGGCACACAATCAACATGACATTTTAAGTTCATACTTCTCTATAGAATAGTAGAGTCATGTACAATGAATGAAAGCCAAGATGGGAATTATAGCTCTTAACTCTAACAGTTTGTAGGACCTTCTTTATACCTCCATCTGCATCCACAAGGACTGTATGATCTGGAATGTGTTGAGATACGAAAACAATATTTTAGTTATATATTCCCTCTCTAATTACATTGTTAGTATTAGAAAATAAAACATCATTTGGAGAGGCTAAAATGGTATAGGGACTATAAACCTAAGGCATAGTATCTAACATAAATAAACTAAAGCATATAATAGAATTGAAAACCTTTTTTTACAAAAGTACCTTGGAGACTTTATCAAATCCTAATAGTGTTGTTTAAACTAATGTTGGAGCCTTCGTTAGTGTTGAATGATTTTGACCAGTTTTGAATGATCGAAGGGCGGGAAAGGAAAAATGGCAACAACAGCTAGGTAGAAGAATGAACAATTGTGGAGGAGTGATGGCAAGGTGGCAGCGGAAGGCAAAGGTAGCCGAGGAGACGGGAAGGTGCAGAAGCAGCTAAGGGAGCAAGCAGCTAAGCGAGAATTGGCAGTCGAGGCAGTCGGGAAGGATATAAAAGGGGAAGAACAAGAAGGAATAAGATTGTTGTTGAACCCACCAGAGGAAGAAGGAGTTGGTTGCATAAGAGGTATGCAGGTGCAGATGCTGAGTAGCGGGAACTTGGATTCGAGGGACTGGGTTGAGGAACTGATCTGATCCGAGCTACTGGGCCAGGTATTCTATGTATTGTTTATGGTTAAATGTCATATTATGTTGTATTCTGTTATGCTACGCTAATATAAACAGAGCTGATGGTTGTTGAGAATTTTAATGTATTGAGCATCGTGCTTTGTGAGCCTATTAAAATTTTAAATAGTCTACTTATTGCATGTAAATGGTGATTCATAGATTGATGCAAGGGTGTTGTTAGTTATGTGTTGTTTATGATGGATTTATGCATGTGAGTTATGGGTAATGTTATATTTGTTTCATGTACTATGGATGCATATGTGTAATATCGCCTATGCCTGATTGATGTTCTATCAACCCCATGTTGAACCCTTCTCCCTTTTGATCGCGACGCGCTTCAGGTGAGACTCCTTTCCCTTCGGGGTGAGGTGAAAATGCTAGCATTGTCCTAGACTATAGTGGACCATTGTTGGCCTCCTGTGCCTGAACCTAGGGTCTTTTCCCTGATGACTCTTTCGAGCCAACAAATGGTTCCGTTGTCGGGACCCGAAGCTAAGAGAACTGGTTCAGAATATGGTGTCGAGGGTATTTAAAAGAGAGATAAGAGACTAGTGGAATCAAAAAGTAGATCAATTTGTGGCAGAGAGAGCTTCTCGCAGGAATCAATTGATCAGCAAGGTACGTGAAGGGATTTTATACGCTGATAGCTCAGATGACTAGTACGAAATTTTCTGGTGCAAGTTCCCTGAAGACCTATACAATTGGTTGAGGAAGTTGAAGAGGCAGAGTCAATCAAGTGGCTCGGTGACAGTTTGCCATAGTTGGAGTTCGTCTGAAACTGCGTGATTACAACAACTGGATAACGATCAGATGAGAACAATTGATTTCTGGGTGAAGACTACAGTGGAGGGGTACGTGGTCAAGTTCGCTGCAGCGAGCTACCAGTCCTTCTCAAAGGCAGATACAGTGTTCAACTTTGAGCTAAGTAGGGGGTTGATAAGGGAAGTCTCGATGTGGATTAAGATGTGTTTGGTAGAAGGACTACTACCTTTATCCACTGTCGAGATGGAAGTGTAAAACCTTAGTATCGGGGGAAGGAATTAAATGGGGAAATGCTGCCTACAAGGGGATAGGGATGCTACGAGGGGATGGATTTAGAAGAATTGAAGAGAGCTAAGGATGTTAGAGCATAGAGGAGGGCACTGCTAGCAGACAAGTGGCAGGCAAGAGCAGCTTAGGCTTTAAGGAAAAGAAGGAGGGGGTCCTGCCAAAAAGGAGTGGTGATCGGAAAACCCTGATTTGAAACGAAGGGAGAGGATGGTGCTAGGCAACCCGAATGCGGGAAGAAGGGATGTTGGAATCAGGAAGAGGAGGAAGGACATTCCCTGCAGATTGCAGAAATAGGATCGTAATAGGAAAAAGGAGGACTGTCTCGGGATGTTGCAGAAGTGGAATTGCAATAGGGAACAGACGGGGAATCCTCCCTGAAGGTTGCAGAATTAGGATCGCAAGATCAACACCCATGTTGGCATGAAAACAACGACAATGTGGGTGATGGGATGAGGAGGTTTTTCGATGAGGAACAAGCATCCATCAAAATTTAGTAGTCCCAACCCCGAAATATAAGTGGCGTTTTCCCCGACCTTCCCTTGGTACTTTATCAAAAACTAGAAGAATTTATCATTAACTTAGCCAAAGCAGTGAGAGGAAGAAATACAGGACTGGTCTCAATATTGGAAGTAATACGAGAATCGGCTATAACAGTAACTTGGGACTATAGGGATCCCTACAACCGAGAAGGAAAGGTTTTGTGTTGTTAGTCCATACTCAGAGCAGTATGGCGGGATCATTTACTAGATACCTGGAATTTGCAGGAAAGGGGAACGAGGATGTGGAGCAACACTGGTACCTCTGGAAAGCCATCTGGAGGGCCCATCAGACTCCGAATAAATTTTGGGCGATGGAATTCTATACCATGATAAGAGAACAGGATCTACGTTGGTTCATAAAGTGGGCAAAGTTTTACCAGAACCCCATCATAGATGATATTAAGAGGGGATTTGTGCAGGAATTGAAGGCACCACAAACAGATCAATAGGGGTTATCATAGCTGTGGGAAATTGAGCAGAGGGAGGGTGAGATGGCTTGGGAGCTCATGCAAAGGTTTAAGGATGCCATTGCCAAGTTGAGTTACACCATGGACCCGAATCACCAACGGGACTGGTTCATCAAGGCACTCTTGCCCCTGACCAAAACACTGTTGACACAATATAATATAGGAACCCTGTAGGATGCATTAGAGAAAGCCTCTCGGATAGAGGCAATGGCAGGATATCCCCATGAATACGGGGAGGCACGAGTCTACAAGATCCAGCGATCATGGGCCTGCAAAGCCAGATCGCAAACCAAACCGAGAAGCTGAGAGATCTCCAGCCCGTATGACGAGCCAAGCCCAATGTTTGGTGCATCCATTGCCTGGTGGAAGCGCATGTTGCGACGAAGTACCCATGATTGCAAGGTCTTAACCAAATAGGGGGGGTGGCAGGGTCATCATGAACCCCTCCCACTACAGGAGTTGTGGCAATCAGAGTGCAAGGACCCTTTCCAGGAAGGAATAATGCAAAATTCTGTGAGATTTGTAAAATGTATGGACACCTGCCGTGGATGTGTCCAATTCTACAAAAGTATTCTAATTTCCCTAATAACAACTACTGCAAGTTCTGTGCATCGACCACTCATCACACCGATCAGTTCCGAGCGCTGGATGCTCTAGCAGAAAGACTGGACAGATCCACGTTCAGGGTCAATGAAGTGAGTCGAGGGGGGCGAGGAGGAAATGGATGCAGAGGAAGAACGGGAGGTAGAGGACCCTTAAGGTGCTACAATTGTGATCAGGAGGGACATGTCGCAAGGGAATGCTCGCTCTCAAGAAGACCATGGTGTTCATATTGCAGAGTTAACACCCATCTGATGGAGGACTACCCAAAGCTTATTGCGAAATGGGAAGAGAGAACAAGACAGCGAGGGGCCAACCTGGTGAATGTTGAGCCTCGGACCGATGATGCTTTCCCCGTGAAAAATATTAATATAGTCACCTGAGGAGGGAAGAAGACAAGGGAGGATTTCCACGCCGAGGAACCCTCCGTGATTGTTAAAGTAGCGTCACCACGAAGAGCATATCAGCCCGAATGCCAAAAGTAGTATTATCAAGAAGCAGCCAAATTATTCAAGGGAATGACTGAAGATAGGGACACCCAAAGACCGTGGGTCCATTGGCCCGCTCCCGCCTAGCCCACTGGGGAATGGTTAATGTTATTCTTGAAATTTTTTGAAGACGAGGCCATGCTAAAGGAATTGTGGAAAAGCTTAAAGGCTGTGGTTTCTGTGGAAAAAGAGGAAGTGGAACAACCATGTGACACTTGGCCAGAGAAAGCCTCCAGGGGAGTGAAGCGGAATAAGAAAAGAAGTGGAAAGGAGTTCCAAATCAATGCACAGGTGGCAAGATTCTAGATAAGGGACACCATGCTAGATTTAGGGTCGAATGTAAACATCCTACCCCGGAAGACCTGGGAGGCAATGAGGAAGCCACAACTAAAGTACTCACTAATTCAATTAAGAATGGCGAATCAATATTGTATATTTCCTATCGAGAGACTGGAAAAGGTAGAGGTTGATGTGACATGAGTGAAAATGCACACTGAGTTCGAAGTAATATATATTATGGGGAATAAATATCTGTATCCAGTACTCTTGGGGATTGACTGGGCATACGAGAACTATGCTGTCATAGATTTGTAGAAGGAGTTGATGAATTTTGAAGGAGAAGGGTTGAGGGTGATCCAGTTGTTGGACCCTTACTAAGGACCCAAGTTTACAGAGCCGACAAATGACATAGAGGAACCGAGGGTGTTAGATCAGTTGTATACACTCACAACGGGGGAAAGGGAGGACTATATAAATCCTACAACTAGAGGATCAGTTCACTGGAGAAGCATTCAAAGCTTGGAAGCTGGTTCAGAAGCTGCATGGGATGCATGGCAGTAGGGTGGATACGAACTGACAACCTGATGATGTGCAATGATAAGCCGAGTAAACTGGGGAGACATGGGAAGGGGTGACAACCCGAAGTACTGTGGCCTTGAGCTGATAGAACGGTTCTTGGACAAGGTGGACCAGGATGTACTGGAAGACCAAAGAGTTCCCTTGCTAGACATTACACTCATGGCAACACCACCAAGATGGTGGAAGGCGCACTGCCATGTACTAAAAGACTGGAAAGACGCTAAGCAAGCAATGAAGGAGAGGTTTAGCAAGAAAGAAGATCGGCCACAGGACGGAAAGGGTTACACGGGGAATTCAAGTCCTGAGGAGCACATCAAATATTGCACGACCAACTAGGAAAGTTAGGGACTGCCAAGGAACCTGTGGGTACATGATTTTATGCATACCCTCAATACCATCCCCCAGGCTTGGTATATCCAAGAGGAGCTACGACGACAAACGGCTAGCTGGGATGCCTTGGGAGCAAAGTTCCTCGACGAATTTTCATTCAAAAGCAATGGAGAACAAGTGACAGAGGTACTTCAAGCAGTAAAGAGGGTTTTGTTCACCCTAGAGACGCTAATTGAAGGGGAGCACGAAGAAAAATTTCTGCAGTGCTTATATGATATGGAATTGCCAGGATTTGTGACATGCGACAAAATTGATGCAGAACCAGAAGAGGATGGATTGGAGGGGCTTAGAAACCTATCCTTTGAAGAAATAGAGGGAGAAAGAGGAATTTAGGAGAACCCCTCGATGAAAGGTGCCCATCTCCTACCAGTGAAGCTGAGAAAACATAACTTAGGAATGGAAAATAAGCCCAAGATAGCATCAGTAGGAAATAAGCCCAAGATAGCATCAGTAGGAGACTACGAGGATGAATAGACCACCAAAGAAATTTTTGATTTATTACAAGAATACCAGGACCTTTTCCCAGATTCGGTAGCAGAATTGAAAGGGATAAAAGGTAACCTAGGAGAGATGAAAATTGTTCTGAAACTAGATGTCCAACCAGTAAAGCACACACCATACCGACTGAACCCAAGGATCAAAGAGAAAGTTAATAAGGAGATTGACAAAATGTTGGATGTGGGGATCATATTTCCGGTAGATGAAGTTGATTGGATAAGCCCCATAGTTATTCAGAACAAGAAGGATGTGACTAAGATTAGGGTATGCATCGACTACAACATCCTGAACAATGCATGCGTGCATGACCTGTTCCCCACGCCATTCAGTGACGAAATCCTAGACAATGTTGCGGGGAATGAGGCATACTCGTTCATAGATGGGTTCTTAGGTTACCACCAGGTCTGGATAACTAAATAAGATAAAAGGAAAACAACTTTCACGACGGAGTGGGGGTCATATGCATACAATGTAATGCCATTCGGATTAAAGAATGTGCTAGCAGTTTTCTCAAGGATTGTAATAACCACATTTCGGGATTACATTCATAAGTTTATAGAAGTTTACATGGATGAATGGAAAATATACAGCCTACTAAAGAAGCATACCAGCCTATTGAGAGTGATGTTTGAAAGATGCAGACAGTTGCAGATCTCTTTAAATTTGAAAAAATGCATTTTCGCAGTTCCCTTTGGAACTCTACTGGGCCATATTGTCTACAAAGATGGAGTCTACATGGACCCTACCAAAATAGCAACAATTGTCCACATGGAACCACCATGCAATGTGAAGCAACTAAGACAAACTCTAGGCCACATAGGGTACTATAGAAGGTTCATCAGGAACTATGCAGCCATAACAGCCCCAATGGAGAAACTACTAAGGAAGACAGAGGAATTCATTTGGACCACGGATTGTCAAGCAGCACTAAACAAAATGAAAGAAAGGTTAGTAAGTGCCCCCATATTAGTGTACCCCGACTGGAACAAAATGTTCCACGTACACATCGACACGTCTGGAATAGCGCTAGGATCAGTCTTAGCGTAACCAGGAGAAAAGATGGACCATCAGGTATACTACGTGAGCACAAATCTCTCCATCGCAGAAAATATCTACACAACAATAGAATGGGAAGCTCTGGAAATGGTCTACTCTCTCCAAAAGTTTAGGCACTACCTACTAGGCACGCCATTCAAATTATTCATATACCATTCTACGCTGAAGTACCTAGTAAACAAGCTGGTACTAGAAGGAAGAATATGCAAGTGACTGTTACCATTTCAAGAGTTCAGATTTGAAGTGGTTGTTAAGCCAGGTAGATTGAATATAGGGCCAGATCACTTGTCTCGACTGGAAACAGGGGAGAATGACGGAGCAATAGATGATCAGTTTCCCGATGCTGACCTATTCAGGATAGAAGCCATACCTGATCACCTAGAGGAGATTGCTACTTTACTAACAAAAGGCAGTTCCCCACAGGGATACACGACAACACAGAGGAGGCACTTAGTGGTCAGAGTAGCAGATTACCAGCTCATAGCAGGACACCTCTACAAAATGGGCTTGGACCAAATACTTAGACATTGTGTCCTATAGCACGAAAGAAAGGCCATCCTATGGGAGTGCCATGCAGGGGTCGCGAGAGGCCATGTAGGAGGCAAGGCTACCGCAAGGAAGATACTACACAAAATATTATGGTGGCCCACTATCCATAACGATTCAAAAGCATTTTCCAAAGAATGTGATGTCTGTCAGAGGGTCAGTAAGCCTTCCCGACGCGATGAGCTACCACTACACCCAATCCATATGGTGCAGATCTTCGATAAGTTGGTAGTAGATTTCTTTAGGCCAATTTCTCCACCAGCAAGACACTCTCAAGCTCGATACATAATCACAGAGACAAAATACCTCACAAGATGGGCAGAGGCCATGCTAGTGAAAGACTGCACAACAGAAACAATGGAAATATTCATTTTTGAAAATATTATTTCAAGGTTCAAATGCCCGAGGAGCCTCACAAGTGATCAGGGCACTTACTTTCTGAATGAAACAATTGATGTCCTGTTAACAACTTTTATGGTACAACATAATAAGAGTAGTCCTTATCATCTGCAAGAAAATGACACAGTGGAGGAAATTAACAAAATACTGGAAAAAGGGCTAACAAAAATTGTATCTGCCAACTAGGATGACTGGGATGAAATAATTCCAGCGAATCTGTGGGCATATAGGACAACAATTAAAAGACTCCACAAAAAAACTCCATTCTAGCTCATCTACGACAGAGAGGTGGTGGTGCCAGTAGAGTTTATACTGCCCAGCATGTAAATCTCAGAGGCTATAGGAATGACGGATAGCAGTGCCTTGTGGAACAG
The DNA here is from genome assembly GCA_000404065.3 of Pinus taeda. NCBI lineage: Eukaryota > Viridiplantae > Streptophyta > Pinopsida > Pinales > Pinaceae > Pinus > Pinus taeda. Next base: position 478,991 of record APFE031013625.1, on the reverse strand, counting down.
GTTGAGCCAGCTGATGGAACTCGATGAAACCTTGTTCCTAGCAGAATTCCATCAATCAGTCGAGCAACAAAGACAAAAGGCCCGACATGATATGCACATCAAGAAGAAATCATTTGAAGTCAGAGACGAAGTGCTCCTTTATGACAGTAAGTTCCTGAAGTTCTTAGGAAAACTACAGATGCACTAGTTAGGCCCATTCATAATCACAGAAATAAAAAAATCGGGCGCGGTAAGACTCGCGCAACTGGATGGAGTCCTGCTACAGGGATGGGTGAATGGCGCATGCCTGAAACTCTTATGCAAGTAAAAAAAATAAAATTATGTTTCGAATAATAAGGTTGCAACCATTGTTGGGATACTGCAACCCATTTGTGGTTGGGGGGGTAGTGTCAGCGGCCATATAATGTTAGGGATTCAATTGGTATGCCTAGTTAGTAGGGATAGTAGCCACGCATGTCACCCCCATCAGCAGAATACACATAGGTCCAAACCTTTTCCGGAATTGATGGCCGTACAAGTACCCGTCCTATCCACCATACCAGTAGTTATTTCTCGATTAAGTAATCAATAAGGCAACTGTCAAGATAGGGTTGCAAAATCTTTCCCGTTAAGCATAGAATTAGTTAATAAATAAGCCCTTCATGGTGGAATAAAGATGCCATGCAACCCACTCTGTACTTTCCAAACCACGTCATAGTTGACACGTACTAGTCGGCTGATGATGACAAAATATAGCTAGAACACATGGAAAGGTCGCCAGAGTAATTAGTTGATTAAAGCCTCGTTAGTCAGGGGATGGTGTGTCAAAGTCAGCTACATAAATTGCAGTAGGATGTAGGGAATGGTAGACTTTCAAACAACAGAAGGATTCCAGGATCGCTTGGAAGAACAGGAGTAGAAGAAGAGAAGCAGGAGACCACCAGTGCAAATTGTTTACCACAGAAGAAAAGCAATGGCAAAAGGAATCATATCAGTCCCAAAAACCGTTTTGGATGCAAGAATTGAAGTGGTGGATGATCTATACGGGAAGTATGACAGGTCAAGTTTCATCGACAACGACTTTACAGACAGATTCCAGTTTCCAACAATGAAGAGGGAAGTATACATGGAAGAATTTCAAAGGGAGGATGGTACCAGAACCTCCAGAATCAAAGAAGAATTCAGAGGGATACAAAGGTCCACATTGTTCTACCTGCACAATTTTCCTATATTTGGAACCCAATTTGCCGCCATGCAGTGCACCAAATTATTGGCAAGCAGGATGCATTGAGGTTCACTATGGTTGGACCTGGAATACCCTATTTATGCTGAAGATATATTTCGACTAACGGGGCTGGCAGGAGTGGGGAATGCAATCAGCACAACATTCCAGGCTGGGGTCAGTAGGGGGAAGAAGTAGATAGAAGACAACATCTACACCCGATATGGGACAGAGCGAGGTGGGAAGGGCGTGAAGCTCAACAAAATCAACAAAGATAACATTAGGTTCGCCTGCTACCTTAGCAAGCAAGACAATGAGGCATTTCATGAGGAACGAGTGCACCATGGACACCGTTTCGATAGTGGAACACTGCTGCTAGGGGGAAATACTCAACTAGTCAGCTTTCGTGCTCAACGAACTATTCGAGGCATGTGAATATGTCTACATGAGGAGCACAGGCTTTGTGTTCAAATTCTTGGTAATGTCACTGGTAATGTGGAAATGGAGGCCACCACCAGAGAGGCAAATGGCAACCATTGCTATAGACCAGCCAATTGCACTCAGGTACGAACCGTGGAGGGTATTGGGGGATCCCAACATAAAAGAGATCAATGAAAGAGCTTTCAAGAGCTGGTACGTGCAGATGGTGGATGCCATTCAGTCCACTGAAAGGATACCCATGACTCTCTTGGATGAGTTCTCAGGTGAGCTCTGGTTTGGTTCCTCCCACACGAACACTTACCTAAGACCGCGGTGTGTCAACCCCACCACATTAAAATTAAGGCTGCTGAGGTTTCGCTTGATGGAGGAAGCCTTACGTAGATAAATGGAGTCCTGGCTGGGAGTGGCCTGCGAGGTGAGAGAAGGGAAGCCCAGATACCTGTTTGGCTCTCTGATGCCACAAAACCGAGAGGGAGAGGGGGTAGAAAGCAGCAGGAAGCGAGAAGCAGATGAAGTGCTCCAACTGATGCTGCTCCAAATGGAAGAGAAAATGTTCGAAGCAAGGAGGACAGTCGCAAGCTTCGAGCTAGGTGAGAGTGACTATCCTGAGCACTTTCAAGGTTCGACCATGTTGTTCCCCATTGTGATGCCACCTCTCTCTATAGCACTCCCCACGGGAGCAACCCAGGCTCCCTCGCAGATTCCGGTCCCCAACTCACAAAAGAAGCGAGTCATTTGCACCCCCAAGTCAAAAAGTCAACTACCAAAAAGCCGAAACTTAACTTGCCAACTCCAGTCGTCGACCTCACCATTGAGGTCGACAACCAATTCTCGCAACCACCATAGTCAAGGAGATCCCTGCCACCACATCCACTATAGTACAATTGTCGCAGGAGTCATCCCCGCAAACCACTTCCACCTTCGCAACCTTGTCCGAGATCCTCCTGTTCGGCCACCAACGGACTATTGTGGAAGTAGAATTTTAGTCAGTCGACCAGACAGAGGGCACCACCTCGACCGTAGGGATGCCACCAAAAAATAGTACAAAACTGATGCTTGGGTTCGACCCACCAATAAGGAGATGCCTGAATACCAGTTGGTAGGGAAAAAGGATTACCCCGTACTTTCCCACTCTCCCTATAAAGATCACAGTCCCTCCAAACCCTAGCATCACTCCAGCCACACCACAGTTCACTCCAACATCCCAGCAAGAACATTCACCCGCCTCCCATTCTGATAAGTCCGTTGCAAGCGGCCTACCCCTAAAACAACACTTCCCGGAACTAGACACAATGCGGGCTGATACACTCCATCACTGGTCATTAGCCCAATTATTTTCTTTTATTCAGCAAGCAACCCACAAGGCTGAGAGCCTTCATGAAGACCTGTCCAAAGAACACGAGTAGTAGAAGATGCAGTTGCTTGTAGTGACAGAAGAATGAGATCGCCTATAAGAAGAAAACACAGGATTGCAAGCCCAAGTGGATCAGATAACACAATGGCTCCAATCCATATCACCAACTGTCACCGAAGCCAACACAGAAGCACCAACAAACATGTTCACCTACACGTTGATCGACTACTGCGATCACATACGAACAACGTGCACACGCTTGGCAACCACAAATGCAGAAATGAAGTGGAAGCTAGAGACCGTCAAGTTCGCACTACCAGATCCTGTGGAGATATATGCACGGATGGTTGAAGGCAAGGTCAGGGAGATAGAAATGAAGAAAAAAGCCTTGGCCGAGCCCCTCACCGATAGATACGTCTTAATGGGCAAGGTCTACGACTAGTCAGGTAGTCTAGCTCTAAAGAACCGCAAGGTTTACCCGTTAAGAGAACAGATCCAGTCCCTGTTTGCCAGCACAAGGGATTACATTGACCATGCTCAGCTACAACAAATAAACGAAAAAATTGACATCCTCCAGGCCCAGGTTGACAACATTGAGGAGGAATCGGCAAAGAAAAAAAGAATAATTCGGGACTTGTGGCCCCTGGTTGGTATGCAAGTTTTGCTCTTGAAGAAGGCATGCGACTCTAGTGGCCAACAATGGGACGACCTGCAGAGACAATGACCAACAACATTAACATCACAATCGGTCGAGGTGTTCACAGAAGGCACCAATGCAATCCTCACCAACTAGGACTTGACAATTCAACGATACACTGAGTTCAGGCAGCAAATAACAACCGCAGTCCCAAAATTGGAGCCTTCGTTTGGAACGGAGGAGCCATAAGGTCAAGAAAGGGCCACAGGAATAAATGCCATGCTGAAAGCTAGGATTGAGACAGAAGAAATGCCTACTCCACAAGCAAGTATCGAAGTAGTAGAAGTGTCGGCACAACAGACAGTGGAAACAATGCCGGTAGTAACGCAACCACACCCGTAGAACACATGGAAGCAACAGTAGAACCGTCAGAGGTCAAAATGACTTGACTCAAGGACGAGTTAAGAAATTGTGGTCGGGGCTTGTTGGAGCCTTCGTTACTTTTGAATGATTTTGACTAGTTTTGACTGACCGAAGGGCAGGAAAGGACAAATGGAAACAATGGTTGGGTGGCAGAACGAACAGTTGCTAAGGAGTGATAGCAAGGTGGCAGCGGAAGGCAAAGGCAGCTAAGGAGACAGGAAGGTTCAGAAGTAGCCAAGGGAGCAGGCAACCGAGAGAGAACTGGCAGTCTAGGTAGCTAGGAAGGATATAAAAGGGGAAGAATAGGAAGGAAGAAGGTTGTTGTTGAACCCGCCAGAGGAAGAAGGAGTTGGTTGTAGAAGAGGTACGCAGGTGCAGATGCTGAGCAAGGGGAACTGGGATCCGAGGGACTGGGTTGCGGAGCTGATCTGATCCGAGCTATTGAGTCTCATATTCTATGTATTTTTTATGGTGAAATGTCGGATTCTGTTGTATTCTATTATGCTAAGTTAATATAAAGCTCAGAGCTGATGGTTGTTGAGACTTTTAATGTATTGAGCAATGTGATTTGTAAGCCTATTTTAAAATTTTAAATAGTCTACATGTTGCATGTAAATGGTGATTCATAGATTGATGCAAGGGTGCTATTAGTTTTGTTTTGTTTATGATGGATATATGTGTGTGAGTTATGGGTAATGTTATCTTTGTTTGATTTACTATAGATGCATATGTGTTTTATCGCCTGTGCCCGATTGATATTCTCTCAACCCCATGCTGAACCCTTCTCCCTTTTGGTCATGGCACACTTCGGGTGAGACACCTTACCCTTTGGGGTGAGGTGAAAATTCCAGCGCTGTCCTAGACTACAACAGACCACTGTTGGCCTCCTATGCCTAAACCTAGAGTCTTTTCCTTGATGACTCTTTCGAGCCAACAACTAATTTTCTTCTGTAAACTGGGCATTTCAAGGCCTCCTCCTTGTTTGTGTTGTGGTGTTATATGTTTTTCAAACTATCTATGTTGAATATAGAAATATGTATCTCAAAATGTGATTGATGACAATACCTAGGTAGATTTGACATGACAGAATGCAAACATTCTTTTTGGAAGGAAGGACACTTTACCAAAGAAGAAATATATGAAGACAATTTGCAGAAACCTTTTGACAAAATTCCACCATTGCTTATATGGAATTGGAAGTACATAATTCATTTATTAATAGTTTCTTTCACCCTATAAAGTGATGTTTTCTTAGTTTGCAAATTATTCTATCTCCTTTGTGCTTACATGTCAATAATATATGTTTGTGATGAATATTTATGTTAACCCTACAAACTTCTCTCATACCGAGATCATTGACATTGACAACAATGTTCCTAAAAATTTCCTAAGTTGCCAGTGCAAAATTAAAGGAGAATGTGGGTGTGTAATAACCATTGAGTGAGAATCTAATAAGCATGAAGTAAATTTTTGAACCCTTAGCTTCACAAACTCAAACTTGAGAACTCTCTATTATTTATTGGTCAACCATTTTATAGTGACTCTACAGACATAGATTAATAATAAGCTATAATTAAATAGGAAACAACTTGCCCATGTTAAGTACACACAATGCTTTCCATTATCGAATCAATATTTTCATTTGCTTACTTCAACCTCTTTCTTTGGGTAAATACTAGGGTGCGAGACCTGTGTGTATGCCCATGCTAAACCTGAATATTTGTTTAAGGGGACTTTTAATATTGAGTTTCACTAACATAAGATTAAAAAAAAATATAGGAGATTCTTCACAAATTCAATGTTAGTTAGTAGATACATAAATTCTGTCATGCTAACATGAATATTTTTTTTGGAAGATGGAAATAGTTGGGGCCTTTCATCTCTTACTAGACCTTGTTGTTATTTCTATTACCATTTTCCTATACATAAATAACTATTAGTAATTGGCATATTGTGAATGTTTATGTTTTGTCTTTACCAATACATATATTTTTGGAATATTTTGGTTTCTTTAGCAGTGCAAGAAAGTCCCTTTTCCTTTCATCTCCACAATGCTAGAATTAAAGCCATAGAGTTCCGATGAGTCTTCAATTTACAGAATGTAAAACCCCAACATCCAAGACAATGGTGAAAATTGCATGTAGGTTGTTAGATTTCGAGTTTCTCATGATCAATTAATATGGTTTTTGTTAGGCATAAATTTTTGTGATGCTTTCCATTTTGAAGTGGATCTTCATACATAAATACATATATATCTTATATTACAGGTTGAAAACAAGAACCTCCTACCCGTGGTGATAAATGAAATTTCAAAGGAGCCGAAGAGTCTTAATGGATCACCTCATGGAGGTATAAAAGTGGTGGTGAATGATGACAACTTTTTCAATCATAGTTGTGGACATTGAAGGACCAGGTACATTCTAAAAGAATAATCCAGAACAATGTTACATATTTTGTATGTTTTATGCTTGAGAAAGGGATAATTTTTTCATATTTCATTTACTGAAGCATCTGAATTCATTTTTTTTGCATGGTTATTACTATATTTTTGGAACATGAGCTATATTTACATTTATTGATTCTTTTTCCTGCAACTGGCACTCCATATGAATTTGGTGTTTTTCGAATGAAACTGGTTCTAACTCCTAATTTTCCAAATTCTCCTCCAAGAGGTAATTGTTGATCCTTATAATGATGCTTCATCTAATTTACATTCTCTTAAATGGATATTATGTTTTCTTTATATGTTTAGTTTCCTATAAGACATTCTTTTTGTTTTTCTAATTACTACTTATCTAAATCATCAAGTGTATAAGGGGGATGCCTTGTAAAAACTGAGAAATAAAATTTGGCATCTTTCAATAGTAATGATTGGCTTGGATTGCTAGATATTTTTTCATAAAAATCTTCCACCCTAATATTGCAAGCAATGGAGAGATATGTGCCAATACTCTGAAGAAGGATTGGAATCTAACCCTTGAATAGTGACACATTCTTCTTGTATGTGTTCATCCAATTATCATTTTAGCTTATTTATGGGTACGATGTGATTCTGTTACAATAGGTACGATGTGCTTATGTTATAAACAAAATATATTGATATGGGTTTATTTTGCAGGTTCTATACAAGCATTCATGCTCTGAAGCCCAAATTGAAGAGTAAAGTGGAAATTTCAGAGTCTATTGCTTTAAATGAATGCCCAAGAATACCCTTGTGACCTCTCCTACCCCACTTCTACCATGCCAAACAAATATGAGAATAATATTCAAGATCCAAGCATAAATGTTGCTTCAATAAAAGTTATAGGAGTTGGTGCATCAACATTTCATAAGAAGAAGGATGTAGCTTCTACCAAAGTGCACATTGATAAGAAAAAGCTTGATTCAGTTTAGGATGGCATGGTAGACTGTGAATTGTATGATATGTACTTTTCAACTAATAGATGAATATTCTAACACCAGGCTTTGTAATGTGTCTTAATAGTTGTCATAGGTTTTTTGTAGTGCTTTTACAAAGATTTTTCTGACCAGTGCTTAACAAGCTGACTTGGCTCTAGGTCTATGGAGTTGTTTCATATATTCAATTTATTCTAGCATGAAGCACGATCCTAAACATGCAAGCTTTGAGTTTGTAGAAGTGGACATTTCCAAAGTTGGATGTACAAATCTATTGTTGGTTGTATCGTCACCCCATAAACAATTGTTTGATGGATATGTTTTTTTAAAAGATATATCATAATATTTTCAGGGCTTGGCATATATTCGTTGTTTAGATTTAAACTGTGGAATAGTTGGAAATTTGGAATTTGGTTTTTGATGGTGCACAACCTAGATATTTTGACTTTATGCTATATAGTTGGGAGATTTCAAGTGCAATATGGTCAGATAAAGAATTTTTTTTCTTCATTATGGGGTATATATACAAATTTAGTCTTGTTTATAATGGAGAAAATTCCAGTGCACAATTTTCGAGAAATCGACCTCAATCACCTACAACCATTTTTATTTTTTCTCTAGATTCATGCGTCCACTGGCCAAAAAATAATTATGGGGAGGTACATAAGGATGATGGAAACATGCTCAAAAAAATTCAGGTCAATCCAGTATACCATTTGGAAGATATGGGTTTAAACAGACTGTTACAGGGTTTCTTGTAGTTAGCACAGGATGTCCTAGTTTTCTACAGGAAAATAGCTAAAAGCTATAGGAAGGTAGAGAAGCTGAAATGAAGTGTTGGTAAGGGGTATGATAGTTGAGAAAAGTGTGGGGAAGGTGAACATTACCCATGGCCCAACCCAATACTCCAAGAAAGCCAGATTTGACTAAGATAGCTTGCTCATAGTAACTCGAAGACAAAGGTTTAGAATCACCAAGCTATGAAGACCTGTGCAAAATCAAACAAAGGAAATTATCACCTCCAGAGGACCATGGATCGATTATCAAATCAGCAGCAACATGCATGCCTCTCCAACAACCATCAGGTAGGTACATGTATGCAATATTCTTGACCTCTTCTCTTGAGCATATTATAGTTAGAAAATTGTTGTCAATGCATGAGAGATGAGTTTTTATAAGCTAAGTATGGGTCAATAGTCTTGTCCACCATCAAATAGTTAATACATCTAACTCCTTCACTCATGCAATGTGGAAAAACCAAATTAGGAAGGTTGACAATTTCAAGGAACAAGGACAACAATTAAAAAAGGAAATGTGTGCAAAGGCCAAGTCGCCACAGTACTCCAAGCCCTCCATCCACTTCATATCCAATATCTATTCGTCATTCATCTATCCCATTTCATAAGAAAAGAAATAATATTTTTCAAGAACAAACCCTACACTCTGTCTCACCCTGAAAATTTCTTGAAAAAAAGACACACGGAGCACATCCTCTCCATTTTCATAAACCTAAACTATTCCCTCTAATACCTAGCATCATCCTCCAAACCCTCTACATCATTTCTCATCACTCCCATATAGTTAGAAGACCCTGAAAGAGAAAGAATGACTTCTACAGGAAGGCAGAATATTGCTACAAGAAGGAAGAAAGGAACAAATTGCGCTAAAATCCAAAATGGTAATGCCTAAGATAGACCTAATCAAAACAGAGAACTCCAAGGTCATTAGGAAATCATCTAGGCTAAAAAGAGAAGAATAAGGCAACAAAAGGCAAGAAGGCATTCACCATCAAAATAGAACTCAAACTGTAGTGATGAAAAGTGGTTTTCCAAGAAGTCTCTATTCTCTTTCTAGCTTTTGTCCAAGGCCTAAAAGATGTTATAGAAAGGGGAGAAAGATATGAAATTCAGTTTGGGGGCCTATCCTAGGCTCAAACTATCATTTATGCTCAAAACAGGTTTAAACAGGCTGCTACAGGGTTTCCTATAGTTACTACAGGGCTTCTTGTAGTTACTGCAGGATGTCCTAGTTCTCATCTAAAGTTGTTTTCAAGGTTTCAGAGGTGTCCAAATGGTGGAAAAAGGTAGTAGAAGGTTGGAAAAGGATGTGGAAGACATTGACAAAGTGAAAAATATTCAAGAACCCATCTTGCATAAGGGGAAAAAAGCAAGCTAATGGTCTCAAGAAACACTGTGATTTTTCTATGCACAATAATTTTGGAAAAATAAGTGAAAATGGAATGCAGGTTTCAAGGGAGAGGATATGATTGAAATGGACCTACAAGACAATAGAGCTCACTTGCAAAGAGGAAAGTTATGTTTTTTTGCGAAGGCCATGAATGAGGCACAATGAGGTCACTAAGTTGCTCAGAGGATGAGCAACACTTTCAACAGGGGGTATGATGGGTCTCTAAATTAGACATAAATTAAGGCCCATATGATCATCCTTCATCACATTAAACATCTCTCTTTGCATTAGATAATGTAATTTTAACTTTAATATGTTCATTAGGAAGGTTTACGGATAATTGCATATTTGTACCTAATATTATTTATTTTTGTGAAATATTGTGAGAATATTGGGAAAATTATGAAGATTTGGAGGAGGAGATAATTAGGGACTTCTAAAGGAGGATCAATATTAAATAATAAATTAAGGATATATTCTAAAATAATTGCACAGGTTTTGGAGCTCCAATGATTGAGAAAATCTAGGAATGTGTTCCATGTCATTTAATGCAGATTCTTAGTATTGGGAACCAGATCCACTAATTAAGAGATTTTGGTGGGGAAAGCTTCCTCCTTTCATGGGGAATTATTTCTAATAATTTTGTATAAGTACCAAGTCAAATTTTCCTCTAGGGGTTTATTTTTATTAGTCTTGTTGTGGAGAGAACTCATATTTTTGCAGCTCCACTTTCATTTTCTGCAGGGATGTAATTGTATTGATGGAAATAATGAAGATTGGTGACATGTTCAGATTTTAAATCTTGGTCTCCTTCATAGGACTCTGATTTTCCTCATGCTTGGCCATCCCAGGAGCCTCTTATCCCTTTTGTATCATTTACTTTTTTTCGTTTCACTTCTCATTCGCATGCATCTCTTGTTCTTGTTTTTTTCTATTTCTGCATTTAGTATTGATTATTTCCTATTGTAGGATTGGGTTAAATGGTTGAAGTAAGCTATTTTTTAGGATCAAAAGAATAATTTCATCCTTGGAACAACTTTGGAAGGTCATAGTAATCACTGAGTTACTTGGACTAGTTTGCTTATTCCCAAATCTAGATTTCTAGAAGTCCTTTGTGGAAAATAACAATAAATTTCTTCTATTTTTTAGATCATGATCACGAAATTCAATTGAGTTGATTCCACTTGACTTAGATAAAAAAAAAAAATTTCTAGTTAATAACAAAAATTACCCCATTTCATTTGCACTTGATTAGGTTAGGAATTTGATAAATTTACTAGCGCACGAGTTCTCGAATTTCTAGATTTTAGACTAGTAATCTCTGTTATTTTTTTAGCATGGGTTAATAGATGTATTTTTGAGAGATTCCACTTGGAATGGAGACCTAAGACACCCTAGTCATTAAAAAAAAAATTTCCCATCCAATTTGGATTGGATTTGTTTGGTCATTTGGTGAATTATAGTTTCCTGTAGTAAATCTGCAGTTTCTTGTAGTAACTACGGGATCTCCTGTAGTAGCCTTCCAACATGTATATAATTTCCCAAATTCGCTAAAGAAGATTGGTTATTGTCCCATATGGTTGAATCAATACCCCTAGGCTCTAAATAAATTATTAGGGAATACTATAGACCACTTAGGACATGCCTCTTTACCTATGCAAAACATGTCAGGGATTTGGGCAAATGGAAAAATTTATGAAATCGATAATACAATGATGATTTCCACATCCAATTAACTTTGTTAATGGACCTAAACTCTTTGAAATGTAATGATTGACATTTACTTCATGAGATTTACTTTATGCAATTAGAATATGATTCTTTCCTTGTATTTTATTTCTTGCAATAGATTAAGGTTTCCATTTCGAGCATTTCATTTTCTGCAATTAGTTTAGGATCTGATTTTGTTACATTCACTCCATTACATCATGAAATCAAAGGAAGGGCACATTTTACATTTCACATATAGTTTCCACACCTCTTAATTTTGTATGAATCCCAGGTTGATAATTAAAGTGGGTAACCTTGGGAGTTGCAGCATTCTCGTTGCAATACTAAGGCCCATAAGATACATGTCTCTGAAATGTGTTAAAATAAGGCTCAAGGGATTTTTTTTTATTGAACAACAAAGGGAAACCCTAAACAACCAATTCCCTAACCCCAGGAGATGGAACACCAAAAGTTTGTGGGACCCATTGGGGTTACTTGGGCAACCAACTTCTTGGGGTCATAACTTGGTCATATTATCTCTGTTTGGCGCATACGATACTTCATTGGAAATATCTCCCTGATTACTACAAGATTTGTAGCAAGCCCATAGTTACAAGGTAGGCCCGTAACCCCATAATTCCTGGCCTGTTGCAGACCTCAAAAAACACCATTTAGGGGGTCAAAATAGCTCTGAAATTTTAGGACCCGAAAAACTTCTAAAAATAGTAAATGCTGCTATAATCAAGGAAACTAATGAAACCAACTGGAGGTCTAGGTGGAATAGGCGGGTGGCCACCAATATCCACTTAGATCAGTGGTAACCATAAATTATGAAGATGGAAAATGTTGATGTGATATATATCTATATACATACATACATACATACATACATACATACATACATACATACATACATACATACATACATACATACATACATACATACATACATACATACATACATAATACATATATATATTATATATATAGTATATATATTATATATATATATATATATATATATCTGTGTGTGAGTGTGTGTATTCTAACTGACCTTTTGAGATTGCAAATGCTATGATAACTGGCCTTGGTAAAGAGGCTGAACTTAGTAGCTAATGTTGACTTTAGCTAGAAATTTAATATTGCCAAAAATTATAATGATGGATGACTTTAAATTATTATTGATGATCTTGATTAAGGATTGATTTCTAATATATGTGAGAGCGAGATGGTAAACCCACTGATACTAATGTATATGAAACTATGACTTTTGAAATCAAGCTAATGTAGATGTTAATTGTGTTTTGGTTTGAGACATGTGACTGATGAAAATTTGAGGATATGTGAACAATTGCAAGGTAAAGTGCTTGGATTAGCATCACAAGATGATAGTTGGTATATTTATTTATATTATTCCATTAATACACTAAAAACTAACTGTATGTGGTATCACATAGCAAGACTCAACAACATCAAATAGAAGCTTGTATTTATGCAGGGCACAGTAGGAGATGGACCAATCCCATCAAGTAACAAGAATATTCCATAACTTGAAGGCTGATATCAGGAGCTTGAAGGCCGAACTAAAGATTTGCAATGCATAAATTTGGAAGCTTACGAGGAAGAAACAAACGCTAGCCAAGATGAACTCGAAGTTTAAAAAATGCTTGAAGGAATTAACATAGTAGGATTTACCCTCAAAAGAAGGAAGTTTTGATGACAGAAAGAGGCTTCGTGAGGCTGAGAAGGAAAAGAATCCCATCTCATGTTGGTTTTGTGGGGAAGAACACTTGAGAAGAGATTATCCCCGCTAGAAGAAAAAGAAGGAAAACAACCCTTGTGAGCCACAAGGACATGAAAGGAAAACAACCCCTGTGAGACAAAGGGACATGAACCAACAATGCAAGGTTTTGAGCAGGAAGATGGAATACCCCCCTCCAACCCTTTGTTACATGCCTAGGCATTGAAAATAGATTTCGTTTTGTAAAGATGGTTGAAAGCATCATTAAGGCTAGATTTAGGGGCACTGAGCGATTTTTTTTTCTTTATGTTGATATGCTACACTTTTTAAATTTTAACAGTATGATTTGTTGTTGTTTGAGTGCTGATTGAGTAGTTCCATGTTGTTTTGTCTACAATTTTCCTTTATTAGTGTTGTTATGGATTTCATTTTCGCAATGTTTCCTTTTACTTTCCCCTTGAAATTTCCTTTCGATTTCATCTTTGCATTTCGATTTTTATGCTTAGGGGCCTCAAGACAAGTTGGTTGGGGTGGCAGGGAAGCCACAGGGGCTCTAGTAGAGGGCCAAGGAGGACCAATAAAACAATACAAATTGAGAGAGGCCAATGTAGAAATAATGAGCGTAAACGAAAATGAGAAAGGTCGAGAAGGGGCAGTGCATGATTGGCTTGAACAAAAACATGTTAATGTTGGCAGATGGTTGGAAAAGCTGATGTTGGAACATATTGGAGAGTTACTCCTAAACATGACAATAGTCATTGATAAAAGGTAAGTGGTTATAAATTTCCACATAACATAAAACAACATCAAAGTGAAAGGAAGAGGAAAAGGGACGAATTATGAAAAGAGAATTCCCTTGACTATATGTGTTTTTCTTCTACGCAAGGAGTTAACTAACCCTAGTTTTATTTGACATAAGTAAATATTTCTCATTTCCTTAATTAAGTGGATAGTAGAATGACAGTAAAATGGGTTGATTGGGTCCATGGGGAAGAAAATGGACAGTGACATGGCACAAAGGAAGTTCTCTTAAACTTAACTCTAACTACACATGCAATTATGTATTGTGTACATGATCATGTTGATGAGTATATATATATATATGAAAACGCCATTATTTTTTACAGGGTTTTTCAAGGTTCAATCTTGTGGAAGAATGATTATTTCAATTTATTTAATGCATATGTGAATGGCATGAAAAGGTTCTTGGTTTAATGAGGAATCAATTGGGAAAACGTATCCTTGGTTGATCTATGATTTTAATCTCATTTTAATATGATTGTCATATTGTGCCCATGCTTGCATTAGGAACAGGGAATGCTAAAGGATATATCAGTAGAATGAAAGTAGTATGGTATATGACATGTAGGGAAAAGCATGGAAAAATGAAGGAGCCATAAACCAGAGATTTGGGTTGTGGGTGCACATGGAAAAAGGAAATGTTCATGTGAAGGAATAGGGTCCTCTAGATTTTTGGTTTGGGTGGAGGCCTTATGTATGGGTGGAGACAATATAGTCTCTTTATTCTCGACGATATGTTACTGTGGGCTTGCAGTCGGTTACAATGTTGTGTACATGTTGTATTGTGCTATGTGTACATGTTGTGTTGTATATGTGTATACATTGTATTGTGTCATGTGTACATTGTATTGTGCCATGTGTATATGTGTTTGTGTTGTATAATGTGTTGAGAGGGACAGGTATGGGACTGTCTAGGTCTGTGTGTTGTGTAATTTGTCAGGTGGAGGCGAGTTAGCCTCTAGATTCCTAATGATAATATTATGTCGTTAGAATACTACTCAATGGGTAGTGCCCATATTCGTGGGGTAGAAAATGGGATTATACACACACACACACACATATATATATCCACCATTGGGTGTTTTATGGGTCTGGAAACCAATCAAGTGTGTGGGAGACGAAGAGAAGAGAAGGTACTAGGTGTTTGTTGGGTTTGGCAGTTGATCCATTGTGTACGAGGCCAAAGATAAGAAAAGGAATTGGGTCCTTATCGAGTTTGGAAACATATAAAGTGTGTGTACGAGAAGAGAGAAGGCCATTGGATGCTTGTGGGGTTTGGAAACTGATCCATTGTGTGTAAAACAAGAAGCAAAGAGAAAATCAAGATAAGTATCAACATTTCATTCAATTTATGAATTTCTAAGTTATGAATCTGATTCAATGTTTAGATTTATGATGGTTGGATTATGATATAACTTGGTTTTGCTGTGATAGGAATCAAAGTAAAAATCCAAGTTCACCTCACGGATAAGCTACCAATGAGGTATCGTTTAAATTTATTACAATTTATTTATGATGAGTCTAATGGAAAGTTTTGTGCCATGGTGTAGGAAAGTATGGAATTTCCTGGTTTGGGTGGATGGAGTTGGCTACATGATTGATAGTAGTAGCAACAAAGGAATTTAAAAATCATGCAACAGTATGTTGGTAAAATATTTCAAGAACAAGGTCATTGTAGGACACTAGCACCAATTGATGTCTATTAAATGCCATGAAGCATGTTATGACTAGTATGAAGGTGTTAAGGCAAGGAATTTTTTTGGTTATGAAATTATTGCGATGTGAGGAGAATTTCCAAGGAATGGATTTCCTGAGGGATTGAGAAGCAGAGAAGGGGATGCCTAAACTTAGAAGGTGAGTGAGTGCATGGAAGGGGTATAAGATCGATTGGGGGACCGGGAAGCAGAAAAGGGGATGCCAGAAAATAATTTTGATTTTGAAAAGGTTCATGAGAATGGCTGATTAGAATCATAATCACATTAGGGATGTTTTGGGAAGAAATGTGTTTGAAATTTTTCATTGATGGAACAAGAGTGCAAGAGAAAAAAAAGGTTAGATGATGGATTCATGCGGCACTCCAAGAAAAAGGAAAGCCTACAAGCTGCAATTGGGTGCAACGAGCACCAAAAAACTGCAAAAGGAGCCATAGAAGGTGGTTGATATAATGAAAATTTATATTTATGTTTAGTTTTTGAGCAAGAAAATTGTAATTATGTAAAATGTAATTGTAAGTGAGCTACATTATAAACCTCATAGTGATTTGTGTTGGGAATAAGCATGTTTTTTATTATGTTTAGGACGATGTTCCTCCAAAGGGGAGAGGTCTGTAATATGCCCCTTTAAGTGAATCCCCCTCTTGCAAACCATTGTAATATTGTTGTAATAAAAATATAAAAGGCTAAGATATGGGACATGGATTTTAGAGCTTGGAGAGGAAGTTGCTTGGGAAGTCATAGATGTGTTTATTAATATCATTAATGGCCTAACTAGTGGCCTTAATGGAGCTAAATGTATTATTAATGTAGTAGAAAAAGAAAGGCATGACATGTCCCTACCGGCCAACAACTACAAGCAAAGAAAAATGACAAAAATTAAACAAAAAGCATGAGTTGTTGTGGTCAGCAGGAGAGAACCACCGTGACTAAGATTAGGGGGAGGTTATAAGGAATGTACGCCCATGGAACCATTGAAATTTGCAACATCGGTAGTGGGAGGAATTATAGGAAAGGAGACCACTAGTCGGCACAAGAGAGAGGACTCTCACAACCAATTAAAACGATGACGGGAAGTGGAGGGCCAAGAGAGGTTCTTAATTTTTTTTCGAATTACTGGAATAAAGGAATTACTCAATAAGAGAATTCGTGTGAAGACAATATGATAAAGTGTGAATTCAACGGTGGTTGAGGAGAGAGATATCTCTCAACATCATCTCTGAGTAGAAATGAGAGGAGTAGGTGGAGGGACATAAAAGGGCCCTCATAGGGTATTGAAAACCCTTGAAAGAGAAAGAGGAAGGATACAAGCACAAGAGTTGAGCAAAAAGAAGCTATGCATTTTTAGGGAGACCCAAAGTGAATATCAGTGTCTTAGCTGAAGGGTTGGAAGGATACCTCTCAAGTGAGTAATAGTAGTCTCTAGATTCCATAACTAGTTGAAGGGTGGTGATGGGTTAATCTCTAGGTTCCCTTGATAGTTCGAGTGGAGGCCTACTTCTTGATTTCCTATTGCGAAGTGTTTTGAAGTCTCCCTTTTTCTTTTCCCAGTTTTATCATAGTGTGTTCTAGATTCCCAGGCTTGGGTGGAACTACACAGTTTACAATCTCTTTGAGGGTGGAGGTGAAAAGTTCCTGGATTCATTTTTTTGATTGAGAGTGGAGGTGTTTTAACCTATGGACTCCTTTATTTGGTTGTTGGGTGGAGATAGGAGGATATATAGGCTCCCAATGGTGTGAAAGTATGAGAATTCCTTTGAAGTGCCCTTCCTCAAGCTCTAAAATCTGGCTCGGGGGTGATAGTTGCAAGTAAGAAATGGTTGCATCCTGTTTATGGTTGGAGGAGATTTAGAGTCCTAATCTCAATTGCTAGGATTTTACATTATAATATAAATATTCTTGAAACTTTGTGTGCTTGTAAAACTTATATGATTGTTTATTGAATTATTTACATGCCATCGTAAGTGGGTCTTATGTGTTGTATGCCATAGATTGTTAAATGGATGTTTGTTGTGTTGTATAAATGCTTTTGAATACCATGAATGTGTTTAGATATGGTATCAATGCATGGTTTAATGCTAGGAATGGGAATTCCTATACAAGTACGGATTCAAAGACTTCTTTGTATTTATATGAAGAATGGTTTGATTCTAGTGTTTTCTTCTGTAGACTAGATATTGGCTTGAAACCTTGAATGGGACCAACAGGTGGATCTATCTATTAATTTGAGCTTGAACTCATCTAAATTATTTGAGTATTTGATACTTGTTAAATATGTTGATCAAAGATGGCCTTGATAATCCTGGGAAGTATAGTTCCTATAAGATAGAGAATTATTGAATTCATGCATGGTTTTGGAATGAGCCAAGTTCCTGTGTCAACCTAAGTATAAATTCTAGTTAAGGGAATGTATGTATTTAAATGTGTGCATCGGTTATTGCTCGAGTTTGGAGCAATTTCTATGTTTCCTAAGTGCCAAGATGCAAAAGGATATTTATAATAATTATTTTTCTGTTATAAGAATGGCTATTAGGCCTTAGTTTATAAGTTGTAAAGTCTCGAAGGGCTAGCTTAGTTTTGTAAGACCATATATACATGTACATATGTATGTATGTATTGTCGGGTTAGGCCAAGTACTTATTTAAGCTTATAAGGGATAGCACTCACATTTTCATATATAATGTATATGTCTGTAAGGTCGGGCTAGGTCGAGGCTTAACTAAGCTCAAGAGAGACAACCCTTCATTTATATACATATAGGCCAAGTCAAGCTAAGATAATGTAAGCGTAGGAGAGGCAGCGATATGTGTGTGTGTGTGAGTGTGTGTGCATTTATATGGCAATTTCATTATCAAGCTCATGAGAGATCATGGTTGTGTACAAGTAGTGGATAGGAGAACGGGCTCGAGGAGCTTACATAAATAGCTATGTGTTTAAATCAGGGGCCTTGGGCAGAGGTCATGTTAATTCTATACATTACTACTTTTAAATGTGTGGGGAAGGTGATCTAAGTTGGTAATTGCAAGCTGTTACAATCACCATTAGATGACCCCATGGATTTGGTGCCCCGAAGATTTCCATGGAAGGCTGGGTAAATTACATTGGGATTCATTTTTTAGGGTGACATGGCATAGCGGGTCCAGTTTCCCAACATTCGGTGAATCAAACCCCAAATCACCCTTTGAGATATAATGGGAATAAAATGAATTTCAAGGGGTCGAGAGTCTAGTGGGGCCAATGGCCAACATGGCACATGCAATGGAAGGACGGTGACATGGCACCCTCATGGTGTGCCATGTTGCATCTTGATTCATCCTTTTTACAAGCTCAATAGGGTTTAAATCACGTGACATAGTGCTAATGGAGGAGGCCACGTGGAGGGTGACGTCTACTGACAAAAAGGGTCAATGGCATCTCCCTGGTGCCTTGTCCCTGAAGATTTATTGTAGAGCCAGGTGCAATCCCACTAGGATTTAAACCTTGAGGTGATGTGGTGCAGTGGATTCCACCTGCACAGTTGTGACGTAGTGGATTGGTTGAAGTAAATTTGAAGTATCAAATGATAGGTGGAGCTCCCACATAATCCCAACTGTTTGAATGTGTTTCAAAGTGGTATCAGTTGGGACAATCTGGGAAGGTGGAACCTAAGTGCACATCCATAGCAAATAACGAGTTGTCATGTGAAGGAGGTGTCCACCAAGGGTCCATGTAACCCTTGAAGAACTTCCCTTGATGTTTTGATAGTGGCCTTCATTGGATCATATTGTGATTTAATTCTTGGGGTGAAATGGCCATAGAGGGGCTCACATCCATGTACCTTGTTTATATTATATATATGTGTTATACGTTGGACTTTGCGAAACATGGAGAAGTGTGATGTGAACCGAACATGCATGGGTTGGAAGTTGGGGTAGGATTGCCACATGGGTAGTGACAAGGTTGTGACATGGATGCCACGTGGGGACCACGTAGGTGCCACATGGAAGGCTAGATATATGTGGCACTATCTGATAGGCCTATCTTTAAATGGCCATATCTTCTAATCAAGGAGCCGGATTGAGGAAAATTTTATATCGTTGGAAAGGGCTCAACGAGACGAGTGCAACAATGTCATTTATTTTAATTTTTGAGGAAGTCAAAAAGATTAAAAAAAAATATAAACTTCATTTCTATAACTAGGCTTTAGAGGTCGGGTTGTTAGAGTAATTTCCTCCTTCTACCATTAATAGGTGTTATGGATAGTAGGGGGTATGTTACACCCCCAATTTCTACAAGCGCAAGACTCAACAATATCTATTATATGTATCTTTGTCCTAGTGGAAAGTTGAACAAGCCATGATCCCTCATGGGTTTATGTTTCCACAATCTTAGGGCTAATATAGTTGAAATTAGATCCTAGTTCAATTAAAATTGAGACTCGTGAGGTTTTGACCATACCTTTCATTTGAATGATAGTTGCTAGTTGGTCTACCTGCCTATTATCCAATGCAGTGTATATCCTAGGATGCTCTAGGCCACATCATTCATGGTTATTTCCTCTTGTATGTTATTTTACTTCATGCCAGTCTTCTACAATATTGGCAATTTCTCTGCAAATGGTCCTCTCCACATTCCCAACATTGCATGCTTCCTTTCTCAGATCCTTCACCCTGTTCATTTACTAATTTCTGAGGTGTATTTCTGTTGATTGTGGAATTTTGTTGATGTTCACTTTTGGTGAGGTTATTAAAATTTCCACCCTTCCCCCTTACCTATATCTGGAGGTTCTCTACCCTCCTCCTTTTCCTTTCTTCCTCCAGCAACTCCAAACCTTAGTCTTATGCTTATATTGCTCATAGCTATGATTGGTCTTATGAATAACCTCCTCCAGAGTCTTAGTTTTATTGAGTTCTATTATTTCTTGGTATGCTTGTGGTAACCCACTGACATACATCTAGATATTAGTCTTCTCATCTTTGATGTAAGGTACTTACCTTAGTAGTTCCAAGACTTTGCCGGTATAATCCTCAAGTGTCATATGCCCCATTTTGTGTTCATAGAATTCCTTGGCTTTGTTGTCATAATATTTCTTGGATAGGTACTTTGCAGGGAAGTGCTTTTCAAACTTCCTTCATGTTAACTCCTTCTCTCTAGTGCCTTTGATGTTCTTGAAATATTCCCACCATATGTCAGCTTTTCTCTTCAAGATGAAGACAACCACCCTAGCCTTCACGTTCTCAGAATAATCATGTAATCTAAAGTAATTCCTTATTCCCAAGAATCAAGCCTCTGCATATTTTTATTTCTTTACTTCTACATCAAAGGTAGGAGGTTTTTATTTCTTGAATTATTCTTGCATGGAAATCCTCCTCCTCTTCCTTTGATTATAATGTCTCTTGTATGTGCAGCTTGATGATCTATCAAGGTTGCTTGATTATTTTTATGATGTGTAGAGGAAAGAAATTCCTCCTTCTAGCTTCTTATACTCATGCCTTTGGATCTCTAGTGAACTATTCTTAGGCATATACTTATCTTAATGGTTTGAACCAATATCTTGTTGTCTTTGATTTTCTAAGTCTAAGAGACTTTGTAATAATATGGAATTCACTTCTACTTTCTCTTTAACAATATTCTTGTTATCTTCCCTGCAACTTCTTATTTCAATTCTTAGGCTTCTAAGAGTGTCCATCAATTCAAGATTGTCCTCTTCTTTCATCTTCCTAACAGACTCTTATTTGAGGCCTTGTTGGGTTTTGGTCACACCATACTATTTAAATCTACTGCTCATTCTCTCTTTCTTATTATATTTTGATGCATGTCAATCTTCTTTTACATGCACACAGATGTTAGCCAACAAGAAATGAAAAACAAAATAACACAAGTTATCGTGATGACCTTGGTCTATATTGATCTAAAACACCAAATTTTGGTTAGAACATAAATAATAATCCATTGATAGCTCCATAAAACCATACATTTTAGCATAAAGGAAATCTAACAGATCAAGCATATCAACATTCATCTAGAGTATGCATGTTAGCATTTTCAATTCCAGTTCTTGAAACTAGAGCTTTGAAAACACTTTGTAACACACCCCCCTACCACCCATAGTCCCCACTATGGTAGAAAGAGGGAATTTCCTATGTTGACACGATCTCAAAGGTATATTTATAGAAATTGGGTCTAATTTTTTTTATCTTTTCCAACTTCCTCAAAATTTAAAATGGATAGCATCAATGTGTTCTTCTCATCGAGACCTTTCTTATGGTATAATTTCATCGCGATCTGATCAGAAGATCAAAATATAGGAGCCTTCAAAGACTTGGGCAATAACCATATGTCATCTCATTAAGACTAGCAATGTGCCTCCCATGTGGTCGCCACATGTCCCTCCAATTCATAACATTATCCATTGTCGAATCGTTCATGGTAATGCATAAGCATGCATTGGTACATAGACAAGCCTCCACAAGGTTATATATATATAAATATATATATATATATATATAATATATATATATATATATATATATATATAATATATATATATAATATATATATATAATATATATATGTTCCCCTTCTATTACGGCCCTCTAATTACCTCACCCTGGGATCTCCTTTGTAGTGTTATGTTGAGACTGTGTTAGGTCCCTATAGTAATAGTGTAACCCCTAATGTTATTAGTACAAACCCCCTTATTATATTTTTGTGCCCATGTAGTCACCATATTGTTATTATTGTGCCCATAGAAGCCCACTATTACTATTATAGTGCCTTAATTATTATTGTTATGTCGGCTCTGATTATATTATGACCCCTTAGACTCCTATATATAGAAAGGAGGTCTTGTCATTTGTATCATTGAAGAATTGTTCATTTTTGTAAAGTAAAGGAAGTCTCCCCCTTGAAGAGGATTATTTCTAAGGCGTTCATCTATCTTTTTGTGAGCTATTTTCATAACATTTAGTATCAGAGGTTGGATTCTAGGGTTTCACTACTCCAAACAGGTCATCATGGAATTTTCGCTATAATTTTTTTTCTGCAATGTTTCAGAAGTGAAAAAACAAACCCATTTGAGAGGAAATATTTCTTAACCTTGAGCCTGAATTTCATATCTTGTCTCGCTATATTTTCGAAGATATGATCTTAGGAAGTTAGGGTTTTTGCAAGATCCAGAATTTCATCTAAAACAAGTCATCATTGAATTTTCGCTATAACTCTTTCTCTACGGAGTTTTAGAAGCTAAAAACAAAACCCATTTGAGAAGCAATCGTTCTAAACCTTGGCTCTAAATTTCAAATCCTTTCTCACTATATGTTAGGAGATATCATTTGAGGCATTTAGGGTTTTTGCAGACCCTCGAATTACATGGCAAACAGGTCACCTTGGAAAAATTGTCATAACTTTCTCTCGGAGCATCAGATTGAAATTTCGTAAGAAGTTATAGAACGAGGACAGACTGTAGTCTTTTTTATGTAGTTTTCAGATCCGAAGGTCAAAACAGTGGCATGTGGCGCGTCATACAAGTTCTCTATTCTTAAAAGGTGTATAATCAAGTCATCTTTGGAGATTGTGCATAACTCTTTCTTGGATAATCCAATTTTGATTAGAATGGTGGCATTGGAAAGAGGACATAGAGGGCTACTGCAGGTCACAATTTCAGAACTAGAAGAGCTGAAATTATAGAGTTATAGGTGTTTCAAGATCGAGCTCCTAAAATCAAGAAAACGAGATATGAGGAAGTTTGATGGCAAGGATCCGGTAAATTTGATACTACAGATGGAGCAATACTTTGATCTATATGAGGTGCAACTGTTACAAAAGGTACGTATTGTATCTTCATATTCAGAACCAGATCAATTTTTATGGTATATATGGCTTTCTTCTCGTAAACCACTTGTTACGTGGTCAATTTTCACGGCGGAAATGATAGCACATTATGAGGATACGAAGAGAAACACCTTCTTTAGCCAATTGATAAATATCAAACAAAAGTGTTCAATTGCAGAGCACATTGAGGACTTTCAAAAATTGAATATAAGGGTAAATGAATTTCCAGAGAAGCAAAGGATTGATGTCTTCATAGGTACTTTAAAGGATAATATTCAACATGAGGTTCGTCTTTGGGAACTTGATTCATTGGAGAAGGCATTCAGGTGGGCAAGAAAAATTGAAAGCGAAATTATGGAAACAAGGAATCCCACCACTCATGACTATAATTATGGAAGTGTTTCTTCTC
>APFE031013625.1:378768-453269 GCA_000404065.3 Pinus taeda | reverse complement strand
TGTCGGCTCTGATTATATTATGACCCCTTAGACTCCTATATATAGAAAGGAGGTATTGTCATTTGTATCATCGAAGAATTGTTCATTTGTGTAATTTAAAGGGGGTTGCCCCTTTGAAGAGGCTTATGTCTAAGGTGTTCATCTATCTTTTTGTGAGCTAGTTTCATAACATATTGCAAGGAAAGAACCTACAGGGTTATGTGGAAACCATACTCTGCCACACCGACATGTCAGTCTACTGGGAAGCATTTTTCGAACCAATTGCATGAGGTGTGATCTTCATCATGGACCCCTCTTCCTTTTCATTATGTCGCCTACCCTCACGTTTATGCATTTGGGATCTAGCTCTGCCACATCACCCCAACAATAAAATCATGGCGAGATTGCGCCGAAGTCCACAGGAATTCACCAAGGTGGAAGCATTGGGGTGACATCACAACCTCTAATCACTGGGGTGACATCACAATCTCAAATTGTAAGGATGGCATGGAGGCTTCTATTCATTTGGGTGACATGGAAGTTATGGGGTCTTCATTCCATCATAGGGGTTCATGTACGAATGATTCCACAAGCCACGTCTTCTCAAGGATTTAATCCAATAACTTCCTCCTTGAGCTCCCTTTGAAATCTATAGGGTCATCTAACGGTGAAAAATATATGATGAGATTGACAACTCTAGAACCACATCAATCCCAACTTTGGTTATGGCGCTCGACCACATAGGTGTATGAGGCTCAAGGCCTAATTTCCTCTAGGTCTTAAGGTTTTCATTTCTCGTTCGTTTGACAATTTTAAAGCTTATGTATATATAAATGATAGAGCCTTTTCCTGGGGCCTCCAAAGCAATAAAATATGTGAATATGTTTGTGGCCCATCTAGCTATCCCTTTTAAGCTTTTATGAAGACTTAGCTTGACCCTCATTCTTGTATGTAAAGGCTTATAGAAGTGCATAGGTGCATATATTTATATATGCCTTGCATTATCTGTTCTTAGATTTTATGGAGACCCATACGATCACACCCTCATTGCGGCCTGTGTATGTGTGTGTGTGTGTGTGTGTGAAAACATGGCTATCCCTCGCGTGCTTGCAATTTTACAGAATAAGGCCTAATGGCTAAATTGTTTTAATATAGTCATTCCATTTCTTTTAATAGAGATTTTTTCTTTCTTTCCATGCATAGTATGTAGACAAATCAATAGCCTTAGAATAAACACATGGATAAACCAATTCCTTAGAAAAATATTTTGGGAATCAACCTCTCATTTCCACACATGAAAGGGAGCATTCCATGCTATGATTTAGAGCCATTTATCTACCATTAAACCCATAATACACTCTATTTATAGTAAGTAGAAAACTTCAAGTATTTAGCTTATAGATGCATGACATAAATTCATCAAAGGAACCATAAGAATTCAATAATTCCATTCAATAAGTTCATGCATCAACATTACACATCAATGCAATGTCATTAAGCATCAAACATTAAATTTCATAAGGAAATCTTTAACTTCACATCTCTAAGGTAAATACATGCTAATACAATAAAGCCAATGGCCAAACTGAAGGGGGACTTCAAATTTCCACCCAACCATAGACCTATTGTAGCCAAAATCACTTACAACAGTCACCCCCAAGCCAGATCCAAGGTCTTAGGGGAATTTCTTTTTAGCAGATTTAGCAGGAGGCCATATTGAATCCATAGAGAATAGGAAATACATATGATATTGCCTAGTTTGTAAATTAGTCAAGCACAACAAAAATCACAACAATGGGTGGTTTATCAGTTATGTCAAGCACTCTAAGAGTGGTTTATCAGCCCACAGCAAGCACCTTGGGTGGTTTATCAAATCTGTCTCAGAAATAAGCCTTTTTCATGTGGTTTATTAGCCCTAGCTAGCACCCTAAGGGGTTTCTCAACCATTCCTTGGCAAGCATTGATTCTCATTTCCTCTAAAACCTCATGTACGCTGGTCACAATTTCCTCTTTCATGGAATCCCATTCCCTCAGCTCCTAGCTCTTTCCAACTTTCCTCGTGAGATTCAGCAAGAAGAGGTCCAACCCCAACATTGTTATGCAAATTCATTTTTATAATTTCTCAAGGGTGCCTCTTCATGCTCCTCTTGGACTATTCCTCTTCTTTTTCTTATTATTTGCACCATAAAATTATTCAAATGTGCCAGCGAACCCCACATGGGTTTATCTTTCCTCTTCCCTCTTAGATCATGGATCTTTGGTCCCACTCTTGAGGCCATTACATAAAAATATTCTCATTTATAATTAAAGAGTATTTTCACATTACGGAAAATCAGGGGAAATTGTACCAAGGGTGTCAAAGGAATGAGGAGATATAAAATATTTTGTCAAGTCAGCCCAATTAGTTTTACAAGTCAGCCCAATAAGTGAACGAAGAAACACTATAAATAAATGATAGATGAGTGAATTTCAAGATCATATAAGAAAGAATTGATTTGAGACGGCAAGAGAAGTTGGGGAATACTCTTGGGGTTTTAAAGGTGAAGCAAAAATGTTATTTGTGAAGTGAGTGAGTCATCATGGAATTTTTGCTATAAATTTGTTTTGGAATGTTTCAAAATGTGAAATTTAGAGGAGATGGTGGAGAAATAGTCATATATATGTGGTAAAAAAATTAGGTATTGGTTCACTATATTTTTAGAGATATACTTTGAGGAAGTTATGGTTCCTGAATACTCTTGAAACCTACTTCAAACAAGTCAACTTGGCATTTTCTCTATAACTTGTTTTTTGAGATGTTTCGGATTGTGAAACTTTTAGGTTATGGAGGTGAGATCTCTAGGTACTTGTGGTAAAAAAATTAGACTTTAATTTGCTACACTTTAAAAGATATGCCTTATGGAAGTTATGGTTTTTGGATTATCCTTAAATGAATTTTAAATAGGGTAGATTGGAATTTGTATTGTAACTTCTTTCTTAGGACTTTTCAGATTGTGAAATTTTCAAAGATCCGAGGAGATATATAAGAGTGCTTTATGTACAAATTTAGAATCAAATTTGCAAAATTGGGTACGTAACATTTATTGGGTTGTGTTATATTCTTCCCACGACTAGCCACCTTAGTTAATCGGGGGGTTAGAGGGGGGGAGGAGCCCCCCCTTCGTTGTGTCGATTGTGCAACAAGGGGGTGGCAGCCCCCCTTGTCCAGGGAGTTTGAGGGGGGTGGGTAGGCCCCCTCTACGAGATCCAGGGCAGCACCCCGAGGAAATTCTTTTTGGACCCTATATTAGGTAGGCGGACCTACCTATGGTTTTGTGCATGGTTTTCGCACATGCTTTTGGGCGCGATGGTTTTTGGTCCATGGTATTGGATGCTTTGGCATGTATAAATATGTATTTTAAAATTGAAAGGAACTTAATGAAAAATCAAGCTGGTAGTCCCAGTTTTGGTATCCAGGAGAAAATCTCTGTGTATATGTGTTTTATGTGTTATGATCTCACCTTTGTTTATTTTCTGTTTTAGAATTCATATGCAGGTAATTTCTTTACGGGGTTAAAACCTACAACATTTTGTATAATTTCATTCTTAGGAAGAGGCCAAAAACAACAAGTTTTGGGAGAAGCAGACCTGATGAAGGTAGAAACAACAAGAAGACATGGTGA
Source organism: Pinus taeda (assembly GCA_000404065.3). Lineage (NCBI taxonomy): Eukaryota > Viridiplantae > Streptophyta > Pinopsida > Pinales > Pinaceae > Pinus > Pinus taeda. The sequence continues at coordinate 449,628 of APFE031013625.1, read as the reverse complement.
AGGTAAAAGAAATGAGTAGACTTGGTGAAGGACAAAGTAGAAAGAAGACTTAGTGAAGTAGGTTGGTGTCTACAAATATTTACAACAATGGGGATTGGTGTCTCTTACAAGTTGGTGCCTACAAATATGTGGGGATTGGTGTCTCTACTAGGTTGGTGCCTACAAATATTTGTAAAAATAGATTGATGCCTACAAAGAATTATAAAATGAAGTTTCTTGGTTTTAACCAAAAATGGATTCCCTAAAAATATTGTGTTCCGTGTTTTGCGGTCAATAGATCGCATATGTGATTGTTTTCTTATGGTTCATGAATGTTTGAATTCGTAAAAAATTGTATTATATTGATTCAACTCCCATCTCATTATAAGTGTGTGCTCAACAACTGGTATTAGAGAAAGTTCCTTTGAAAATAGTCTAGCCATGGGAAAGTATATTTCGGGAGAATACATGGCCAATCAAGAAGGTTTATCCACAAACAAAATGTTTAGAGCAGTGGGGATTGGTGTCTCCAGTAGGTTGGTGCCTATGATTATTTACAATGCTAGTTATTGGTGTCTCCAATCACCAATGCTGAATATTTGCAGCATTGATGATTGGTGTCTCCAATAGGTTGGTGCCTACAAAGAATTATAAAAAGAAGTTTTTTTAGTTTTCCCCTAAAAGGGTTTCCATGTAAATCTTGTGTTCCCTATTATGTAGCTAATAGATATCATATTTTAAGGTTTTATTATGGCTCATAAATGTTTGAATAAGTGAAAATTATCTTATATGGATTCACTCCCTTGCCTAAGTATAAGTGTGTGCTCAAAAATTGGTATGAAAGTAAGTTCCTTTGAAAATAGTATAACTATTGGAATGTAGAATTTGGGAACATACATGGCCAATCAAGAAGGTTTCTCCACAAATAGAGCCCCATTGTTTGACCAAAAAACTATGCATTGTGGATTATAAGGATGCGAACTTATCTAATGGATTTTTGGGTTTGATATTTGGAAATTAGTCATGATTGGTTATACAACCCCAAAAACTCTTCCAATGGATCTGATTGGGAAGAATGCTAGTGAACATAATGCAAAATACATGAATTTTATCAGAATTTGTCAAGATGACGCATTTTGAATCAACAAAAGAAAATTGGGACAAACTTCAAAACATTTTGAAGTTGATGACAATGTGAATTAGAAGGAAAAGTTCCAAACTTGTAGAATATAGTTAAAGTGCTTGAAAATGAAAGAAAAAGAAAATGTTGCAACCTATTTCCTCCACATGGATGCAATTCTCAACATAAATAGAGGACTTTGTGAGAAAGTTGAAGAATCAATGTGTTAATTTTCCACTATTCTATGTTGTTACCATTTCAATTTCTTCTTCTCATTAGATTGTCATAAAATGTTTAGCAAAGAGAGTACATTGATCCAATTTACCAATCAAAATTCAAGGTCAAACATATGATTATCCAACAAATTAAACCAACCAATATCCAAAAGATGATTCCAATAGACAAATCTGATCAAAGTCAAAGTCTCTAAAACTTATCAAAGTCTGCAGTCAATTGTCAACATAATTTTAGGTCACAGTCACTGAGACCTAGAGATAGACAGTGCATTTGTAGCCCTCTAGCCACAGGGAGCACTCTATCAATGTAGTGGTTGGAGTCGAATTTTCCTCAATCAAACCCTATGAATCTTGCTTAATTTCTTCTCCTCACATGTGTGAGCTCAAACCTTGCAATTTCAGACCTATGCGAAATAATCCAAAAAGGAGATAGAAGGAGATGCTTGATGACGATGTCCAAATGAGGGTCACTTGTTTTGTATTTATATGCTTCCAAGGGGTGCCCAATTTTTCTTTAAAGTTTACATGTACTTTTGTGCATATGGGTTTTCACTTTAAAAATACATTTTTCCTTAACCAAATTAAATTCTTCCAAGGGCTGGGAGGGGTCTTTATTGATGAGAAAGGCTGTCGAAAGGAGGGAATTTGTCCCTAAGCTTCCAAATTAACACTCTGTCTCAGCTAGGGAGAATTTACCAACTACAACATATCTCCCATCTCAAATATCTCATCATTTTCAAGTCAAATTTCGTCATTTATCATATTTTCTCATCTCTATTGAACACTCTTGAATCTAAAAGAAGAATTTGACATTGTAGGGGAGATAAGCTTCCACCCTCTATCAATAGGAAAGATCTACTTACCACAAGGGCAAGGATCACACTTTTTCCTATTGACCTGGGACAATAGTCGAGATCAAATTAAGGATCATACTCCTTCCCATCATCTAAGGACAATAGGCGAGATTGACTTAAGGATTAGAATTTGTCCTATCATCTGTTGATCCTTCATCAAGACCCTTAAGATTTAAGTTGTAAAACACCCACATCCAAGACTTGAGAAATATCAACTTAGCACATGGGTAAGGATACACACCCTATCTCAAGTCACCTCAACCCATTGGCGAGATGGGGAGGTCCAATCCCAACAACCCCATCTTGTGGGTAGGATTCCAACTGGGGTGTACTTTAATGTGATAATAGGAGATATCATCTCACCATAGGGGTAAGGATTCACACCGTATCATATTATCTAGAGGTCCCTCAACCCCAATAGCCCTTACTACTACATTCCCACCTTGGGAGCTCAATAAGGGGGAAGACCACGCTCAATGTTCTCAATCAGTCAGGACCCTTACTTGGGAGTTTCACATCCATTAGTCCAACTTGCTCTCTAAAGACCAAGAACTTCCCTTTTGGAAAATCCTTGGTGAATATATTCATTATCTTCTCATTGGTCAAAATATCATGGAGCCTTATTGCTCCTCTTTGCACCATGTCTCATATATAATGATAAGTGATCTCAATATGCTTGGACTTATCAAGAAATATAGGATTATCTTCCAATCAAATCCCACTCTTATTATCACAATTGTACCAAGGACCTAATCAAGCAGCTCTCCAAAGATCTTTCTCAACCAAACTCCCTCACAACTAGCCATGATAACATCAATGCATTATGCCTCGGTCATGCTCAAAGCTATGGACTTTTGTTTCTTGGTCATCTAAGATATCATGGCGAAACCCAAACTAAAGCATCATCTAGATGTGATTTTCCTGTCAATAGCATTTATGTCCCAATTAGTATCAATGTAAATATGAATCTGTACATCTTCAACAGTATATCTTAGACCATGCTTAATCGTCCCATGCAAATATCTCACTACGTGCTTGAAAGAAAACCAATGTGCATGAAGGGGCTCAGTCATAAATTGACTCAAGTGTTCACTGCAAAGCATATGTCTGGATGGGTGTTCACAAGGAACATCAATGCCCCAATCAATTGTTGGTACTCATAAGGGTTTTCCAAGTTAGGTCCAGCATCATCTCCACGCAACTTCTTGAAGTTTATCTCCATCAGTGTGGCAACAAACTTGCATTCTACCATTCCAAATCTTTCCAACAACTTCACGACATATTTTCCTTGGAAAAAGGAAAATCTCTTTAGGTCTTTACTACACCTCTAGTCCTAGGAAGTAATGCATCAAACCAAGATCCTTCAACTCAAAATTAGAGGACAAATCCCTCTTTGATTTGAGGATCAAAGTCTCACTACCTATCAAGAATAGATCATCAACATATAAAACCAAAATTAAAGGCATACCTTAGACCACTTTGAAGTAGAGGTTTGGGTTAGTACCCCTTCTCATAAATCCAAGCTTCACCAAGTAATTTTCAATGCGATCATGCCAAGCCCTAGGGGCTTGCTTCAAACCATATAATGTTTTCTTCGACTTGTAAACATGAGTCTTCATGTCCTTCACTTCAAATCCTTGAGGTTTTTCAACATATACTTCTTCTTATAGTATTCCATGAGGAAATTTTGTCTTTACATCCATCCGGTGAAGGGTCCATCCTTGACTAGCAACAAGGGAAACAATTGATCGAATTATAGTGTAATGGGCAACGAGAGAAAATATATAAGCATAGTCTTATCCTTATTTTTTGGAGAAACCTCAGGGCACAAACCTCGCCTTATACTTCTCAATGCTTCCATAAACTCCATGTGTTATCATGTATAGTCATTTTGAAGTTACAAAAGACTTTCCTTTAGGTCTTGGAACGACATCCCATACACCATTCTTGATAATTGATTCATATTCCTCAACCATGGCATCCTTCCAAACTTGTTCTTTCACAACTTCTTCAAAGGTGGGGGGTTTAGCGCTAATGATGGAACTCATAACTACAACATATCCCTACTACTGGCATGGATTTTTGCTTTCTCTAAAGGTCCATTTAGCAAAAATACGTCTCTCAACATCCTGTAAGGTATCATGAAGCCACAATGGCCTCTTATTGGCAGGTGGATCACTTGGAGGAGCACCCAAGGGGTCCATAGGCTCTATGGGATCATCAACAATGTCCTTCTCATATTTTGGCACAATAGTACCTTCTTGAAGGGCCATGTCATCATTTCTCTTCTAAACAAGAGGGGGTGGAGGAAGGTCCCTTGCTTTTCCAATGGAAACATCTTCATCGAAAGTTATGTCCTTTCTAAACTCGATCTTCCTTTGGAAAGATATAAATATTCTAAATTCTTTATAAATTTCATAGTATCCAACAAAATTACCCTTATTTTTGGTGGCTTCCAGCTTGTTCCTCTTGTCCTTTGGCATATGAAAATATACAGGGAAACCAAATATCCTAAGATGTCAAATGTCGGGCTTCACACATGTGAATACTTCTTCAAGGGTATTGTTATCCAGAGCTTAATGAGGAACCATGTTTTGTACATAGACCATTGTATTTGTAGCTTCAACCAAGAGGAACTTAGGCATCTTTTGATCCTGCAACATAGCTCGAGAAACTTCCATGGTGGACATATTCTCTCTTTCAGCCACTTCATTCTTCTTGGGATTATAAGGTACAATAGCTTCCTTTTGTATTCCAGTCTACTAGTAAAATTCAATGAAATCATTTGACGTATACTCTCCACCATTATCAAACCTAAAGACCTTGATCTTCTTCCCTGATTGATTTTTCATCAGTGTCTTGAAGTCCTTGAACATATTGAAAGCCTCATCCTTATGCTTCAAGTAGTATATCCATGTCTTCCCGGAGAAGTCATCAATAAATATTATGTAATAGAGATGTTCACCAATAGAGTGCATCGGCATGTGTCCACATAGGTTAGAATGAATGAGTTTAAGAATATCACTGGTATTGTTCTTGTTGGAGGGGAATGGCCCCCTTGTCTTGTTTCCATTGGCACATCCTAGACATATTCCATCATGAATACCTTGAACATCAGGTACCCTAGAAAACAAGTTCTTTAATTTTAGCAAGGATTCATAATGTAGATCTACCAACCTTCGATACCATAGCTCATTTTTATGATTGATATCTTGGACCATTGCTAGCAAAGGTATTCCATTAACTCTATAGAGTCCTTCAATTCTAGATCCCAAGGTAAAAGCATCCCTCATGTGAGATTCTAAAGGCCATGTGACGAATTTTCCTTTGATGAAAACTACACTCTTGCCTTTGTCTTCCAAGGCATATGTGGATACCAAGTTCTTCTTTAGTATTGCAACATACATTACATCATGAAGAAGAACGAGTTCACCAAACTTCAAATGAAATTTGACGAAACCAAAACCTTTCAAAGGATAAGTAGTGTTGTCTCCAAGGATGATTTTCAAATTTTTCTCCCTCTCAACCATATTTGAGATGACTTCCTGATATCTAGAGAATTTCTAGTAGCCCCATTATCTACCAGCCAACTATAATACGAATCTAGAGGGGAAGAACCAAAAAGAGAAAAATAAGAAAATATTCAGATCAAATAGTAGCTAAATTATTTTCATATCTTTAGTTCCTTGACCTATTTTAAGGATGATGGCCTTCTTCTTGATTTCTAGAAGTATCTCTTCTTCTTTTATCATCCCTTCTTCTTGATCATCTGAAGTATCTCTTCTTCTTTTATCATCTCTTCTTCTCTGATCATCTCGTCTTCATCGATCATCTATTCTTCTTTAAATTGATCATTGAATTTGTTTTTATTGAAGCCTCGATTGTTGTTGTAATTAGATCTTGAATCATTTCTATTTTCTAATTATTCTCAAGCATAATGAACATGCTTGTGGAAATTAAAGCATTCAACTCTACTTCCTCTTCCCTGGAGTCCTTTGATTCAGGGGGAGGCCTTCTTGAACCAAATGGTCTTCCTCTTCCTTTTCTCTTCTTGTCTTGAGAAACACATGTAGATGGATCTCCTTCTTTATGCTTTTGAATTCTTCCTCTGGAAATCATCCTGGTCTCCTCTTGAGTGCATTTACCAACAAGCTCATCAAATGTCAGACAAACATTATTGTTGCTTAGAGTAGTAATGAAGGTTTCCCAAATAGGAGGAATACCTTGAAGAGCCACCACCACCAACTCTCTGTTAGATATTTGTTCACCAGTAGATTGTAATTGATCCCTTAGGTGGGATATACTCATGATATAGGATTGCACGAATTCCCCCTTGTTTCATCTCTTTGAGTTGTTTTTTCAAAGAAAGGATGTGATTCAAGTTATTGACCTCATACATCTTGACCAACTTGTCATAAATATCTTTACGATTCTTCAAGCAAATAACATAAACAAGTAAATGTTCTTGCAAACCATCACTAAGAATTTTCTTGGTTTTGAGCTCACCTTTATTATACTTGGATTTGGCAACAACAGTAGCATTCTCTTGAGGTACAGGAGCCTTTTCTCCCACATATTCCAAGACAATATTTTCATCTTTTCATCTAATATCACTTCCAACCTGATCTGAAGCAACAAAGTTTGATGAGTTATATAGCTTCACAAAATCCTTGAAGTAAGAAGTATACATCTTGACCAAATCAAATAGCCTCATTTAGCTTCTTCCAAATATAATAGCTCGTGGCTCTTGTCTCCTTGGGCTTGTCTTCACCTTGGCTCTAAGACCATGTTAATTTTCCATTGTTCTATATCGTGACAATCACTTTAGCCCAATTCTTATCTTCAATTAGCAATCTTAATTTATCCTTCCAATGATCAATAGAAATTGTATATAGAACAGTGAATGCAATGTGCAATAGAAGACAATGAAGAGCAATAAAAAAAGACACAAGGATTGGTCAAAGACCAGGGAAAAACCCCACAAGGGGGAAAACCCTTTCAAATTATTCTTCTTATTAGATTGTCATAAAATGCTCAACAAAGATAGTACATTGATCCAATTCACCAATCAAAAGTCAAGGTTAATCCTTTCACTCTCCAATAAAGTCAACCAACCAATATCTAAGAGATGATACCAGTAGACAAATCTGATCAAAATCAAAGTATCCAAAATTGATTGAAGTCTATGGTGAAGTGTCAATAGAATTTTAGGTCACAACTGCTGGGACCTAGAGATAGATAATGTAGTTGTAGCACTCCAGCTGTACAGAGCACCCTATCAACATAGTTGTTGGAGCTTAATTTTCCTCGATCAGACCTTGCAAATCTCATTTAATTTCTTCTCCTCGCACATGTGAACTTAGACCCTGCAATTTCAAACATTTATGAACCAATACAAAGAAGAGAGAGAAGAATTTGCTTGATGATGATGTCCAAATGAGGTTGACTTGTCTTGTATTTATATGCTTCCAAGAGGTGCCCAATTTTTCTTTAAATTTGACCTATACTTTTGTGCATATGTGGGTTTTCACTTTAAAAATATATTTTTCCTTAACCAAATTAAATTATTCCAAGGGATAGAAGGGGTCTTTATTGATGAGGAAGGTTGTCCAAAGGATGGATTGTGTCCCTAAGCTGCCAAATTAACATAATGATTGCACAAAATGTGTTAAGGTAACTCCCCTTAAGATTTGATGTCAAGGTCTCTACCATTGAATAAACAAAGGATATGTAGAAAATGATAATGGATGAGTTGCATGGATTCTCACTACATATGAAATGAGGGAAACAAATAGCACAAAAGGAAGCATCAAGGAATAAAAAAGGACAGAAATCATGTGATTGTTCCAACCATGATTCAGATATAGACGAACCATAATTTGTGAGAAAAAGAGGATTTGATAAATACAAATCCAAGATATTGTTCAAATGTTTTAATTGTGGTAGAGTATGATACTTTTATACTAAAAGTCCATATGCAAAATGGAAGACAATGATGATGAAGAAGAGCATGAAAATAAAACAATACCTTATACACACAAAGGATAAAAATGTACTAAGAAGAAAAGGTTTTACTCTTGAGAGGATAATGCCTTGTCTGAAGAAAGTGTTGGATGTGTTTATGATATCGCAAAGAATAATTCCTCTTCATAGCCATGGATACAAAGTCTATTAATAAATAAAATGGATACAATCAGAAAGAAAAAACAAATTGAAAATAAGGCATTGATGGAGAAGTGAATCTTGAAGCAGAACTCATTAGTGCCTTACAAGAAATAGACAGGACCAGGGGAACAAAAAAAATTAGTTATCACCCAGAATACTTAACTAGAAGAGGAAAATAGGATAGAAGAATTGGTGATAAGCCATCTAAAATAGAAGTTATAAAATTGTGAGAGGCTAGAAGTTGAAATCATTTCCTTAGGAAAGAAACTAGAGAAAACAATTGATCAGTTGAATAGAAGCTTAAAGTTTGGCAAGAGTGCTGAAATATTAGATAATTTTCTCAAATACGAAAGGTCACCATTCATTAAGATAGGTCTTGGCTATCATGAAAAACAAAATACCACCAATGGAGATGCAAACATTAAAGACACAAATCCATCAGGAATGGAAAATGAATAAAAGCCTAAAATATATGCTAATATTCTCGAAGACTCCATCAACAATGAAAGCATTAACAGAAAAGGAAATGAGGACCAGTAGAAACTTGATTCTTCTCACAAGAATGAGTTCAGAAGAGTTATTCCACCAAGAATGACTTTCACAACATAGTACAAAAATCTCTTCCTCGACTATTTGGGTAACTAATTTCATCAGCGGTACATAGACATCATGGCAGAATTATACCCATCATCCAATGAAAGGTATAGGTGTTTTCTTCAACATGGTGGGAAGAAAGGTAAGGTTACTTTCAAGGGATCCATAACCTTCCTATCTAAAGTGTAACCCATAATAGAAATATATACCTATCCTAAAGATAAGAATAAATATATATCTTTGTAAGCCATAAATGTATCTTTATCTATTGATAATGACATGAAAACGTCATGTGTGTCGTCCACAAACACTTCATGGAAGTAGGTAACTAGTGCGGTGGATTAGACGAAGTATAGCGGCCTTTGTCTAGTAATAGGTAATAAAATATCCATTCTAGTGTTTACAACATACAGTTAGGTGCTCATATATATGGCTATGCCTTCCCAGAACAACCCTTTCTTTCTTTATTTCTGAAACAAGGTGTCTTACAACAATTTAGGTCATAAAGAAATAGATTGCAGATCTTATGAAAGAAGTGAACATGTGAGAAATAGAAATATAGGATCTTATAAGACCTCAAAGAATGTTTATGTGAGAAATAAAACCAAAATTTCAGATAGGTTTGTTGATAGAAACTACAATTCATTTGCTTCATTGCTTGATAACACTATTGAATATTTTAAGTGAAATAAAGATGGGCACATAGCATGTGATTGTAGAAGCATCATAAAAAAGTCTCCTAAACAAAACAAGGAAGAAGATGTTCTTACTAGGAATAGATAAGAATACACATAAGTGTGGAAAAGGAAGCAAGAAGAAAAAATAAGGAAGAATGTGAACTTGCACTATATGCTCAAAACAAAGGAATCCAATGGTACATTGATAGTGTATGTTCAAAGCACATGAGAGGGGAAAATAAATAAATAAATAAATAAATAAATTTCACCCTAGAGAAAGAAAAAGGAGGCAATGTTACCTTTGGGGATAATGCTCCTGTAAGAATAGTTGGAAAAGGTATTGTTAGTCTTGATTATGGAAATACTACAACACATAATGGCTTGTATATTGAAGGGTTAAAACACAATCTTCTAAGTGTCATTCAAATGTGTGATCAAGGTTACAACCTCAAATTTTATTCTAAAGGATGTGAGATAAGGAAAGTATGTTTAGGAATATTAGTGGCATATGTAAGCAGAACCCCAAGCAATGTATACATCCTAAATCAAGTGAAAGGAGAAAAATATTGTATAGGACAACTAAACGAAAGCTAGTTATGGCATAGAAGGATAGGTCATATAAAATCTAAAAATCTAGTAAAACTTAGCAAGATACAAGTAGTAAGAGATATGCTAAGGATCTCAAAACCTATCAACACTATTTTCAATCCATGTCAACATGAGAAGTAGACGAGAGTTAGTTTCGAAGGAAAAAAGGAGCACTCAACACCAAAGACATTGGAACTTATTCACATAAACCTTTATGGGCCAGCAAGAACACAAACTTTATAAGGAAAACATTATTTTACGCTACTTATTGTTGATTACACAATAATTACATGGGTTACATTTCTTAAATAATACCTAAAACATTTAAGAAGTTTAAAGATTTTAAAGCTCTAGTTGAAAATGACACTGATTTAAAAATCAAGTGCTTAGTATTAGACAAAGGAGGTGAGTTTACCTCTAATGAATTTAATGAATCATGTGAGAATCATGGAATCAAGAGACATATTTTTGAAGTAAGGACCCCATAGCAATGAGTTGTAGAAAGGAAGAATAGAATTGTATAGGAAATGGCTAGAAAAATGTTGAATGAAACCAAACTACCAAACATCTTTTGGGGAAAAGTAGTCAACACAACAGTTTCCATTTTGAATAGAGAAAAAAAAAGAGTGAACAAATGAAATACACCTTATGAATTATGGAAAGGTAGACCAACTGCACCCAAATACTCCAAAGTATTCAGGAGCAAGTGTTATATAAATATCAATGAAGATAATTTATGCAAATTTGATTCTATAATAGATGAAGGTATCTTTCTCAGTTATGCATCTGGAAGCAAGGCCTACAAATGTTATAACAAAATATAGGTCAAGGTAGTAGAATGTATTGATGTGAGAGTGGATGAAGAAACACCTCAACAAGAAAATTCACAAATAAATGAAGATCCAAAGTAGGGAATCTACAAAGAATGAGAAAAGGAAGAAGAAAACGAATAATAAAAGAAAGAACAAGAAGAAATAGAATGCCAATAACTAAAGGCACCATCTAGATTTGTCCAGAAGAATCATCCAAAAAACTATATTTTGGTTACATAGATACAGGAGTTCATACTAGAAGAGGATTTTTTAGTACACTAAAACAAGCAAAATTTTCTTTTTTATCCAAAATAGAGTCCAAGAACTTTACAAAAGCTAGTGAAGATAAGCATTAGGTTAATGTTATGGAAGAAGAACTAAATTAGATTGAGAAGAATGATACCCGGGAACTTGTGCCCAAACCAAAATTTGAGAATGTGATTGGCACCAAATGGGTCTTTAGAAACAAGTTGAATGAAGATGGACATGTAGTAAGAAATAAAGCAAGAATTCTCTATAAAGGTTCTGTTCAAGTTGAGGGTATTGAATTTGAATAACCTTTGCTCCCATTGCAAGATTAGAAGCAATCAAAATGATTTTGACATTTATTGTTTCAAAAACTTCAAAGTCTATCAAAAGAATATCAAGTTAGCCTTTTTAAATAGAAATATAAAAGAAGAAGTATATATTGCACAGCTAGAAGGATTGTCAAAAAATGAAGATCATGTATGGGGACTAAAAAAGAATTCTATGGACTCAAGAAAGCTCACAAAGCTTGGTATTCAAAGCTTGACAAATACCTACAAGAACAAGGTTTCAAAAAAGGAGTTGTTGACAAACTTTACATCAAAATAGAAAATGAAAATCTATTAATCATTGTGGTTTATCTGGATGATATCAATTTTGGAAGAAAAGTTGATAGAATGAACAAAAAAATTGTAGAATAAATGCAAAAATAATTTGGGTGTCCATTATTGGAGAATTGTCATTCTTTCTAGGTTTTCATATTTCTCAATCCAGTAATTTAGGCATATTAATTTCTCAGACCAAATACATCATGGATATGTTGAAGAAATTTGGAATGGAAGGAATGTGCACTTGTCAGTACACCCATGATCAGAGGATGTAAATTGAGTAAAGATGATGAATCCCTATAAGAAAATCCAACATTTTATAGGTAAATGATTGCAACGTACCATATGTGACAACACTAAGGCTAGACATCATGCAAGCAATAGGATTGGTTGTACCATTTCAATCAACACCAAATGAGACATGTGCAAGTAATAAAAAGAATATTTAGATACTTTAAGGGCACATTACTTCTTGTGGTATCCAAGAATTAAGGATTTCACTCTAACAACATATACATGTGCAGATTAGGAAAGAAGTATTAATAACAATAAAAGTACAAGTGGAAGAGCATTGTTTATAGGAAATTGTCTAGTATCATGGTTGAGCAAGAAGCAAACTTCAATCTCTCTATCAATAGAAAAAGTTGAATATATTTTCGTAGCAACACGTTGCACACAAGTTCTATAGATGAAGAAGAAACTGGAGGATATCAAGGTTGATTATGATCAATTAATCTCAATCATATATGACAACATAAGTGAAATCAACATTTCAAGGAATCCTATTATGGACTCAAAGACGAAGAATGTTCCCATCAAGTGCCACTTCCTAAGAGAATAGGTAGTTGAACAAACTGTCAAGCTAGAATATGTTCCCACCAAGGAACAAGTTACATATATTTTTACCAAAACCCTTAATAGAGAAACATTTGAATATATCAGATAGATGCAAGGCATGATATCCCTCTCATCTTGTTAATAAAGGGAAGCACAAGCCCAAGGGGAGATGTTGCAAACGAAGGAAAAATTATAGACATAACGAGAGTTGTGGACAAAAGGAGTGTTATAGCAATGTTGCAAAATTGATTAAAGGTTATCATCAATGACAAAGGGGGATATTATTAGAAATATAGTTGTCATTGATTTCAAAAACAAGGGGACTACAGATGTACATGATAAATATTTTAAGGTGAATATTTTTGGAAATATTGTTTGGATACCTTATTTTCTTATGCCCAATTTAAGTACATTATCTAAGAAGGATTTTTTATTCTAAATACCTAGCTCAAATAAGAGCATAAGATATATAGTTAAAAACAAAATAACACCCTATATCAACCATAGTCTCTGTAAACATTTTTATATAATCAAGCATCTCAACGTAACATAAGATTACATGCATGTGACACTGAGCATGGTTAATATCCAATTTAGCATGGTTAGTATCAGTGAATATCATAGAAGCACTTGGCCTTGTAATCGGTTTAGTTTTTGCAATGGTTTCCTAAGGAATCTTATAGTGTTGTTCGCCCTTTGAATGTTTAATGGTTATTAGTAGAAATTGATATTTAGATCCGGGAGTTATATTTGCTTTGAATGGTTGGAATTTGTTTGGCTCATACATTTGTGCATATTCTGCTCACATTGCAATTTATATTTTCACCAATATAATATTGGGTGTGGTTCACCATACTAATAAACATAACTTATTGTATTTCATGCCCTAAAGTATATGGTATAGTATTAACACTTTTTGGTTTGTTTTGTTTTGTATTTACAATAAGGGTTGATTGTAAATATTTAAAAGCAGGACTACTTAAACAATTACTTTGAACCACCTTGATAATTATGTGTGTAATGAGTGATGTACTGAATGAACATATGGGTATATGAGGAGTTATTTTTATAGCATTTTTATATAATATTTATTTGATTTATATTCAGAGTCACTCAATACATTATTAATATATCTCGTAAACTATAAAAAATTAAAAGATATAAAAGTATGTTATAATTTTATTTTGAGGTATTTCTAATGGTATATGACACTCCATTTAATTCTATAGGAATGAAGAGATATAAAAAAGATTATCTAGTCAGCCCAGCTAGAAAGTATAGCTCAACCCATCTAGTTTTAATAGTTGATCCCATAAATGAATGCAAAAGCAATATAAATAAAAGATAGATTGGTGCATTTGAAGATCATTTAAAGAATAATACATCTAAGGTGCACAAAAGAAGTTGGAGAATATTCTTGGGGTATTAAAGGTGGAGAAAAAATGTGATTTATAGAATGTGAGTTATCTTGGCATTTTCACTATAATTTTTCTTCGGGGATGTTTCAGAATGTGAAATTTGGAGAAAATGGAGGTGATATCTTCATATATGTGTTAAAAAATTTAAGCGTTAGTTCACTATACTTTATACTCTAAGGAAGTTAGGGTTCCTTAATGCTTTTGAAATCTACTTCAAATAGGTTAGCTTGCATTTTTGCTATAGCTTATTTTCTAAGTTGCTTCATATTGTGAAATATTAAGGAGATAGAGGTGAGATCTCTAGGTACCTATGTTAAAAGTTTCAAACTTTCATTTTCTATACTTTCAGAGATAAACCTTGTGGAAGTTAGAGTTTCTGAATAATATTGAAATTAATTTCAAACAAGTCAGATTGGAATTTTCATTTTAACTTTTTTTGGGACTTTTCATACTGTGAAATTTTCAAAGATCTAAGGAGACATACAAAAGTGCCTTAAATAAAAATGTCAAAATCATATTTGAAAAATTGGATAGGTGGCATGTTATACAATTTCGTTCTTGTGAAGAGATCAAAATCAACAAGTTTGGGAGAAGCAAACCTAATAAAGGCAAAAGCAATAAACAAACACGATGAAGGTAAAAACAGTGAGCAGACCTGGTGAAGGAAGAATTAGCAAGCAAACTCAGTGAAGTAGGTTGGTGTGTACAAATATTTGTAGTAGTGGAAATTGGTGTCTCCAATAGCTTAGACCCTACAAATTATTGCAGCAGTGAGGATTGTTATCTCTAGTAGGTTTGTACCTACAAATATTTGCACTAGTGGGGATTTGTGTCTACAAAGGTTAGTGCCTATAAAAAAGTTTAATAGTATATTGGTGCCTACAAAGAATTATAAAAAAAAAAATTTATGGTTTTCTCCAAAAAAGATTTCCATGTAAATCTTATGTTCACACTTTTGCAGTTGATAGATCTTATATATGATTGTTTTCTTATGATTCGACAATGTTTGAATAAGTTAAATTTATCTTATATTGATTCACCTCCTCTTAGTAATAAGTGTGTGTTCAATAAATTCTATCTATAAACGACTACATAAATAATCGTGTCTCAACTTAATACATTTTATTTCAACATGTCATATCTACACCAACAAGTATTGCAAAGAAATAAATATATAATTCACTAAACAAACAAAAAAATTTGAGATTTTAAACAATATTTTCCTTTCTAAATTCAAAGTCTTAAAGTCTTAATCCTTATATTGGTAGTAATTAGCAATAAATATTCAACAACTAGTTATTTTGTTATAATAAAATCCTAAAAAAGTTCTATGTATTTCTATCACACAATTTTATAAATCTTTGGAAAACAAATATAATAACAAAATAAAAAGAACCAGTACTATTAATGTCAAAGATATAATGTTTCCAAATTTCATAATTTATTGGGAACTAGATGTCTTCACACATATTGATATGAAAGTAAACTATTTTCCAACATAATTATATATCCAAAGTTACTTGAGATTTCTTAGTTATGTGAACAATTAAAAATATATTATTCTAAAAAGTGCTTTAAAAATTGTGGCATTATATAGAGTACTCTAATATCGCGTCAACAAAATATAATCCCTTAAGGCCACACTAATATTGTTGGGCCAATGTGGCATGTAATATTACATTTGATAGCTTCTCCATATAATGTAAAGGGCTACTATTTCTATTTATTGACATCAATTTATAATGTCTCTATTGAGTTTTCCCCGTTTAATTGCAAATTAATTATGCAATCTTTAAATGTCCTTATTACATATATTCAACTTAATTTTTTGTAAAATAGAACTCAAAATATTTATACAATGCAAGGAAATATAATATGAGATGTATTTGCATAAATTGGTATTCATTTTTGCATGGGTTCTTGGAATGCAACATTATTATTGGATGAAACATGTTTTCAAGGCTTATTATTAAATTATTAAGCATTTGACATCATGAAATTTGTCATGGGAATGTTATCGTCAAGTAAATCAATTTTTTTACCTACAACATTATTCTTGGATGAAACATGTTTTCAAAGTTTATTATTAAAATATTAAGCATTGACATCATGAAAATTGTCATGCGAATGTCATTATCAATAAATCAATTTTTTTTACATATTGTTGTTAATTTGTGATAAAGATGTATTTAATATATTGTAATATTTTCTACTTGATAGTGATTAAATCAATATGACACTTAATGCTAAATAAGCATAAATATAAAATTATTGCATTTTATATCATAAAATCATTCTTCTTATAATATAACAAGTGATCTCTCAAAGCTCATGATTTTTAGATTGGAAGTGAATGGGTACATTGATAAGCACTCCTTGTGATATCACCAGATCAAATCCCCGTGGGGTTAACTTAAAAAAAAAAACAAACAATTCTCTCAAAACACATAATATGTTATATAAAAAAATTCAAATGCTTAAAGGATGGGGATCATTTCACTAATATTGTATGCCAAACTCTACAGATGTCTCATAATACAATTGAAATTTTACATGATACCAACAACAACATGTAACCAAAATAATGACATTCATAATATGTCATGGTTTAAGTAGCACAAATGTGCTATAGTTGAAGTTCACACCTATATCATTGTCCTTAAAATGGGACAATTCTACTTGAATAACTTATTTTATATGATTAGCATGTGTTTCACTAACCCCTCTTGATATATGGCCATTTTCAAACGATTGCCCACAAAATTCATAATTTCACTCCTTATCATTCCTTGGGGTATTTACTATCTTATATCATATATGTAATATTCCAATGCAAATTTATGAAGGATTGCTTGTATCCTACCTATTAAGGAAGGATACTTTGACCTTACCTTCATTATTGAGCCAACCAATGAGCACATCATTCTCTCTTGCCAACTGGATGAACCAACTTGTGTTGATAAGTAGGGAATGAAGACATATATGTATGAAGGAAGAAAATTGATGATATGAGATATTCCTTGTAGCTATGATGAAAACAATGACTACCCTTCTTTCAGAACTTGGTGGCTATAACTAGGATTGAAACATGACCCATCATTTAAGGAAGAGTAAGGAGCATCAAGATAATTATGATCTCCCATAGGAATTATACATTATAAATATAATTTGTCAAATTTTTAAATCCATGATGATAATTAAACTCTAATAAAATATGTCTTGCCTACATTCAATATGTCATTTAAGTATGCATAATTTAGTTCAACACAAGCCAATGTTTGACATCCTTTACATTTGGTGAAACACAAGAATCCAAATGGCAAAACTCTTACACCCCAACTCTCATATTATATAGAAGTCAATCTCAATAGGGTTACCTACAAATAATAGCCCAACGTGCAAGTTCATAATCCTTGTCCAATTGAACCCAAAAAAAATATGCTTCCATGATGTTTTCCTTCAATCTTTAACATTTTCTAGTCATCGGATTAAATGACTTGATGTAGTTATTTTTTCAATGGAACTAGTTATTATTGTTTTACCAACGAACTTGGAATCTATGGAGCACTTTTTTTTCCAAGTGAGAAAAGGGCCAAGGTCACATTGTTTGATAAACCCTCATTTATCTTAGCCTCTTTGCCACTTTTAATGCATAAGAATGACACTGCATTTCTTAAACAAAATCGCCTTAAGGCTCTACGTAACATTTGAGCTTATGCTAGGACGTATTTAACTTTGAAATGAGCTTTAAACATTGCCTTAAATCATTTTGAGAGAGAGAGAGAGAGAGAGAGAGAGAGAGAGAGAAGCTTTAAACATTGCCTTTATTTTATAATGAATTGGGTGATCATGCATCGTCAGACCCATTTATTTCATTTTGATTGCATCGATTTTGATGTTGTCATAGAGAGAGAGAGAGAGAATAGTCAATCTATGTGTGTTTGTGAGAGAGAGAGAGAATAGTCAATCTATGTGTGTGTTTGTTGTGTGGTGTGTGTGTGTGGAGAGAGAGAGAGACAGAAGAAGAAGAGAGAATATCAATCTAATGTGTGTGTTTGAGAGAAAGAGAGAGAGAAGAGAGAGAGAATAGTCAATCTATGTGTGTGTTTTGTGGAGAGAGAGAGAGGAGAGAGAGAGAGAGAGAGAGAGAGATCAAAATTTAGAAAATTCTTGACTAATCAATGGTGTCAGTATCGATGTTTTATTTTCTAGTCATGTCATTGATGAGTTATTCAACATATGTCAACTCCATTTCCTTGTCATCGCCATGTTCCTCCACATAGTTTTCATTAACATTAATAATGTCCGTATTGTCATGTATTCATGGTTTTTCTCATTTTTTCTTCTAAATCATGTCTCTTACGATCTTACTTTCATTTGTGATACCTTTGGCACTCCTTGTTTTAAGAATTAGAAACTAAGATATGTCTAATGCAAAAATTACACTTGATTGGGAATCCTATAATTCCAAAACTAATAAGATAGATTATAATATATCTTAGAGCCAAATTTTCACAAGTGATGATACAAATTTACCAATATCACAAATACAAATTCCACAATGATGAGGAAAATTCCAATATCTCAAAGACAAAATTCACAAGTGATGAGTAAAATTCCTAAATCCCAAAGCCAAAAATCCAAAACTAATACCTAAGAAATGTTGAATTTTGTAGCTATGGTCAACCTTCATAATGTTTTATTTGTACTTGTAATGTTGAAATATAAATTATATTTGTAAAAGAAAAATTAGTATTTGTCAAGCATGTTCTTCACACTCATTATTGTCAAAAGAAAAAAATATGAAAAGCATGTTCTTAATGCTCACTATTGTCAAAAGAAAAAAAAATATGAGAAGCATGTTCTCCATGACCTTTGCAAAAGAAAATTTTCAATTTTCAATTCGTATATTTGCCTCCACAAGTGACCAAGTTTTCCCTCTAATCTATCATGTTGGCCTACCCAAAAATACACCATTTTGCATCACTTCAAGGCTATAAGTAGCCTATTTGATCTCCTTCCAAGAGCACTTTGGATCATGACCATATCTATATTATAAGTGAATAAGACAAGGAGAATAAAGGTTGAAAATAGAAGGAAGAAATACATTTTATCTGCCCTCAATATAGTAGAAAAGATAGGTTGAGTTTTATACCAGTTTCTTGTGGTATAGTGTGAAGTCTGAGGCCATTTTGCAAGCCAAATTTTGGCCATCTTATAGACTTGAACAAAATATTATTGAAAAGATATTGTGGACATATTTGAGGACACTTGTCTTATAATTTCTGGAGGGTTGGCTTGGCTCTTAGTGAATGATCTTGTTGCTTCTATGCTAGTTACTTTGTATTTGGCTTTGATGTATCTCTAGTTTCATTGATTCTCTAAGGAAAACATTGGTAAGGTTTTCGCCCCTAGTGGGTTTTCCCAGGGTAAAATCTTGTTGTCTCTTTGTGCATTACGATCCTTATTTCTTTATTGTCTATATGTTTGAATTTATTAATGTGTAATTGCTTAATGATACATTGAAAGTGCAAAATAATCATCTACGTCATTGGAAGTAATTATCAAGTTTCAGAAATAAGTTCTTGTATAATTTGCACTAGACAAATCAACATGGTATCACAACTTTGGTGAAGGAAAGAGCACAAATATCATTCTTGAAGAATATCTATCTACAATCAAGTTTCATCCATGGATTCTATGAAATCATAAAATAAGTTAGATGGGGCTACTAACTTTAGAGCTTGGATGATAAGAATTGACCTAATTCTCACAAGGGAAGATATTTTGGAAATTGCGCAAGTAAAAATAACTAAATATGCAGATGAAGCAGAAAAGAATAAGTACAAGAAAGATGACATCACTTCCATGAGAATCATTGTGAACTCTATCAAGGATCATCTAATTACATACATCTCAAAGCTTAACACATCAAAGAATATGTATGATGCCCTAACTGGTTTGTATACCATCAACATTATTGGCCAAGTCATGAGTTTGAGAAATGAGCTTTGTGATATCAAGATGTCAAAGAATGATACAGTGGCTTCATACTTTATAGGAATCTTTCAACTGATAGATCAACTACAAGTTATTGATGAAATTGTGTTTGACATCAAAAAATGATCTTACCACTCAATGGACTATCGCATTCATGGGATTTGTTTACATCGAGTATAAGCAACCAAAAGGAAGCTCCAAGTTTGGTAGAATTATTGGCAACTTGTTTGCAATAAGAATCAAGACTTTTTTTTAGAGGAATAAATTCCAAGAAGAAGAAGATTCCTAGGCATATGCAACTCATTCCAAGAAAGCTAGAGGAAGAAAGAAGTTTGGTTTTCAGAAGAATAAGAGGGATTCTGATAGAAAACATGATCCTCAAAGGAAGAAAGATATGTCACACATTCAATGTTACAATTGCAATAAATTTGGTCACTTCAAAACTCAATGTCGTGAAATATTTAATGATAGGAAGAAAAGAGGGAAGCAAAATGCTACCACAACAAAATTTGATGAACATTCCTAGAGACCCAAAGTTGAAGGAGATAAAGACCACTTTTACTCTTCTGCACCTGTAATATCTCTTGCGGATGACAACAACATATGGTTTATCGATAGTGGATCATCATGACATATGATAGGGGATCATGATCATATTACATGTTTCATGGAAAATATTTTAACTCAAAAGGTGGATCTTGGAGACAATAACAACTATGTAGTCAAAGGAATTGGGACAACATTCAACGAGTTGGAAATAGGTGAAAGCGTTCACTTGAGAAAAATACTATATCTTCTAGGTTTGAAAATAATTTGGCTTCAATTTCATGTTTAGAAGATAGAGGAGATAGAGTAGCCTTCATTGATGGGAAATTCCTTGTGTTGGCCAAGGGCTCTAGTATAAATTTTGCTAGGGTTATTGGGACTCATGAAGGAAGGTTGTATAAACTCCTGGGGTAACTTTCCTAAGATTTAGTGCATAATGATATCAATCCATGTGAGCTATGGCATAGAACATATGCTCACCATCATTATACATCCTTTCCATCGTTGAAGTAGATTGTTTCACGTGTACCATATTTGCAAATAGATCGTGAAGGTGTGTGTAAGGGATGTGTTCTTGAAAAGAATGTCAAGTAACCCTTTCCAAGTTGTGAACATAGGTCTAAATAGATTTTGGATCTATTCCACTCTTATGTGTGTGGTCCCATGCTAATGAAATCTCTTAGAAGTGTTATATACTATGTATCCTTTATCAATGACTTCTCTCGCAAGACGTGAATCTATCTTATAAGATGAAGTCTTCATAAAATTCCAAGAATTCAAAGCTGAAGTGGAGAACTTAATAAGGAAGAAGATCAAGACTCTAAGATCATACAATGGAGGGGAATACACCTCCAAGGAACTCATTGCCTTCTGTAAGGAAGCTGGGATTAAGAGGGAGTTGATAGTTCCCTACAATCCTCAATAGAATGGAGTGGCTAGGAGAAAGAACAGATCTATTGAAGAATCTATGAAGGCAATCCTACATGATCAAGATGTTCCAATGTTATTTTGGGGATATTTAGCCAAGACATTCATCTACATTATAAATACTAGTTCTCATCAAATTCTAGAAGATGAGACTCTTGAAGAAGCATTCATCGGTCAAATGCCACAGGTCAAACATCTGAGAATCTTTGGTTGTCCAATGTTCATACATGTACCCAAGGATAAGAGAAATAAGTTAGATCCATATGGAAAGAAGGGGATTTTTTTGGGTACATTGAGTCATCAAAATCCTATAAGATCTATGTTTTAGGGCAGTGACAGGTTGAAATAAGAAAGGATGTGACTCTTGATGAAGATATCTCTTATTGGGAATCTAAAGAAGATCAAATGGACACCGATGATGAATAAAATGAGTGTGTGGTTCTAAAATAATAATTTATAAGTCCTCCCACATCCTCAATCCATCCTAAGGAACATGAAGAAATTTCAAAAGGACCTTGAGAACCATTGGATCATGTGGTTGTTCAAGAAACTAGAAAAAGGCCATCTTGCTCAAATCTACTTTGCAGGATGTAGAAGGACATGTGGCTCCATGAGGTCCCTTCAAGTAATCTAAGAGACCTAAGAGATATTATGGTTATGGATCATTAATGACTACATTGATTGACTCTAAGCCTTTAAACTTTGAGGAAGTAGCCACCCAAAAAGTTTGGAAGGATGAAATGATGGAAGAATACCAATCTATTATGAAGAACGATGTCTAGGAAATTATTCCAAGACCTCAAGGGAAGTCTATGATGACTACATTGATTGAATCTAAGCCTTTCAACTTCGAGAAAGTAGCCACCAAAAAAGTTTGGAAGGATAAAATGATGGAAGAATACCAATCTATTATGAAGAACGATGTCTAGGAGATTATTCCAAGACCTCAAGGGAAGTCTATGGTAACCTCAAAGTCTATATTGAAGATCAATCATGTAGTAGATGGGATCATTGAAAAATATAACACAAGATTTGTGGCTAGAGGGTTCTCTCAGAAAGAGGGAGAAGATTATGATGAATCCTTTGCACTGGTTGCCAGGTACACCACGATTAGATCTCTTGTTTCTCTTGCTTCATTTATGGGATGGAATTTACATCAAATGGATGTAAATATTACCTTCTTTAATGGTGTGATTGAGAAAGAGGTGTACATAGAGAAACCTCGAGTTTTTGAGGTTAATGGGAGAGAATCTCACATGTGTAGATTGAATAAGGCCTTCGATGGAGTTAAGCAGGCACTGAGAGCTTGGTATTATAGAATTTATGGACTTCTAACAAGACTTGGTTTCTTTAAGAGTGTTTTTTATCCAAACTTGTATATAAAGGTTGTGAAGGACAAACCTGTAATACTACTATTACAAGTTGATGATTTTTTCCTCATAGGTGTAGGAAATCTTATTATTCAAAGTAAGAGCAAGTTGGAATCTGAGTTTGAAAAGAAGTATCTTGGCTTGATGCATTACTATTTGGGTTTGGAAGTAGGGCATAAACCTGGTGAAATCTTTCTCGGGCAAGGAAAGTATGTCATCAATATCCTTCATAACTTTGGAATGGTGGAGTGCAATTCTATGGCAACTCATATGGTGACAAATATGAGAAAGTTGAGGGATTTTGAATCTTATCTGGTAGATCCATCCAAGTATCCATAGTTTATTAGATCATTAAAGTATTTGGTTAATATTAGGCAGGCATTTTCATTGCATTGAACACCTTGAGCCAGTTTCAAATGGAACCGAGACATGAGCATTAGATTGCAACAAAGCATATATTGAGGTTACTATTTATGTGGCATTGTTGATTATTGTTTGAGACATACCTCAAGTTGTGAGATACAACTACAGGGATATATGGATTCTGATTGGGTAAGGAGTACATATGACTAAAAAAGTACATCTGGTGTATGTTTTAGTTCAGGATCTGCTACAATATCATGGATGAGTAGGAAGAAGACATTCATTGCACTCAATGTTAAAGAAGTAGAGTATATTGCAGTTTTTTTGGCATGTTGCAAGGGAGTATGGCTTCGTAAGCTACTCTTTTTATTATTCGATAAGATGTTGGAACCAACTATGTTATTTTGTGACAGTCAAATTTGTGTGAATCTGACAAACGATCCAGTGTTTCATGATAAGACAAAGAATATTGATATCAAGTATCACTACATTTGTGATATGGTACGGAAGAGAACAGTGAGGCTCCATTATATTCCCACTAATGAATGGAAAATTGATATTCTTACAAAGCCTCTATCCCGAGTGAAGTTTATATACTTTGGGGACAAGTTTAGACATGTGGAGAACCCCTGTATTAGTGAGAGGGAGTAATGATGTGACATTAATAGGGGCATGGCTTGGAATGTTGATAACAATAGGAGGATGGCATATATTGCTGATGAGTGGACAACAGGGGAAGGTGAATTTCCCAAACTGTTGATGAGTGGACAACAGGGGAAGGTGAATTTCCCAAACTGTTGGTGAGATAGTATGAGGGATGAACATTGTCAAGAAGAATGGTCCTTGAGGCCTAGACACTCAATGGAGTGCATTTCTTTTTAGCATCATGACCTAGAGTGAAGCATGTGGAGTTGTGGGTGTCCCTAGGGTTTGACCATGGGTTATGGAGGCATTGGAGTAGTCGGAGTACCATGAGGTGACGCGCCCACCAGATCATGGTGACTAGTTGAGTGAGTACCATTGATTAGGAGTTCTGACCTAGTTTGTGGCACCTATTGATGATGATGACGTTGATTTAGGTCAAGATTCTTGACCAAGATGTTGATGTTATCAATGATTTGTACCTTTTCCTTAAGGAGATCATGTATACAGAGAACATATAGATAGTCATTATGAATACCTCCCTGGCTAAGAGAGGGTGTTGAATTTTGTAGCTATGGTCGGTCTTCATAATGTTTCATTTGTACTTGTAATGATGAAATATAAATTATATTTGTAAAAGAAAAATTATCATTTTTCAAGCATGTTCTTCATGCTCATTATTGTCAAAAGAAAAAAATATGAAAGGCATGTTCTTCATGACCTTTACAAAAGTAAAAATGTAATTTTTAATTTGTATTTTTGCTTCCACAAGTGACCGAGTTAGCCCTCCAAGCCATAATGTTGCCCTGCCCAAAGAGACACCTATTCTCATCACTTGAAGGCTATAATTATCCCATTCGATCTCCTTCCAAGAGCACTTCATATCATGATCATATCTCTGTTCTAAGAGAAGAATACAAGGAGCATAAAGGCCGAAAACATAAGGAAGAAATACACTTTATCTTCCCTCACTCTAGTTGATAAAAAAGGTTGAGTTTTGGATGAGTTTTCAGTGGTATAATTTATGTGGTATAGTGTGAAGTATAAGGTCGTGTTGCAGGCCGAATTTCAACTTGAAGTAGACCTTGTTGCAGAGATCTTATGGACAAATTTGAGGACACTTATCTTGGAATTTGTGGAGGGTTGGCCTGGCTCTTGGTGGGTGGTCATCTTGCTTCTATGTTACTTAGTTTGTCTTTTAATTTGATGTATATCTTGGTTCATTGATACTCTAAGGAAAAGGTTGGTTGGGTTTTTTCCCTAGTGGGTTTTCCGAGGGTAAAATCTTGTTGTCTCTTTATGCACCATGATCTCTATTGCTTTATTGTCTCTATGGTTGAATTTCTAAATGTGTAATTGCTTAATGATACATTCAAAGTGAAGAATAATCATCTACATCATTGAAGTAATTATTGACTTTCAAAATTGAGTGCTTCTATATTTGGAATGGAAAAATTAACAAGAAATTTGACAAGTGATAGAAAAAATAACATGTATGAAAGTTAAAAAACAATTAACCCTTTCTCTTGAAATATTGGACGTGCAAGATTCTATCATCTCAAGATATTTTCGGGGAAGGATTTGATAAAAACTCTTAATTCAAAGTTTAGTGTAACCCAAGATTATTTTTTCCATGGAAAATCTCTAGGATGCGAGTTTGGAAACAACTCCCATTCAAACTATTGTATCTGTTGAAAGATATTGGTCAACGACAACAACAAAAATCCTTGCAATTTCAGGAGCTCGTAACTTCAACAAGGTCGGAACCTTGTGGATTTTAAAGATCATTTCTTGGGCCTACTATGAATAAATTAATCTATGTATCTAATTTGCAATGATAAAAAAATACCAGTTTTTATTAAGACTTGCATGGATTAATAAATTTGTTTTAAACTTGATCTTTTAAGAAATTGTATGTACTCAAAAATTTACTAAAATGAAAATTCAATATCATCAAAATAACAATTAGAAAAAATTGAAAAATTGCAGTGCACTTCCTTGCATTGTCCTCTTAAAAATGATATTTTTAATTTCTTGGTAATGATCCCATCAAAATTGAAAAATTGCAATGCACTTCCTTGCATTGTCTTCTTAAAAATGATATTTTTAATTTCTTGGTAATGATCCCATCAAAGAGTAAATTAGTGTCTATGGAATTGTGTAAATATAACACCAATTTTTTGTTTTACTCTTTCAATTAATAATTAAAAATAGTTTATGTCTGAAAAATCACATAATATAATTCACAATAGTGAATTCCATTTAAGTTTGTGAACATGTGTGTCCCTAAAATCAATAGACATATAGAAATAATTAGACACCCATGTAGATCACTCATTATCCTTACCTAAAAGTTAAAAGTGTACGTAATTAATAAACAATATCCCACTATATGTCTACGAAAAAAGTTGAAAATAATGTGAATATAGAGGTACGATAATTCTCTAAAAAAAAAATTTACATCAATGTGAAATTCTCAAATAAAATAAGAGTTTAGAGGGGTTGAAGAAACATAAAATTTTGCAACTTTATTCAAAAATAATAATAAAAAACAACGAAAAGTGTTACCCATTTTCATGTTTTCGCCCACCAATGATGCAAATTCACAATTATGAGTGGAAGCATACAGTTGTATCATGATGCAACAATGTCAACTCTATGTTTGGTTTCACACTTATCATCTTAACTTGTATAAGAGATAGCATTGTATTTTTGTGAGATCTATGCATTTTAATAAAGAAGAGAAGAGGAGATGGATAAAAGAGTATGACGAATTTAGTGGTAGATAAAGACTACCAAGTTTTACAATAATTTGCACGTATTTGTAGAAAAGGCTTTGAAATCGAAGTTGGAAAGGCACCTCAAGCATCAAGGTGGAGCATTAGTAGAAGCACACAAAGGATAGTAGGTGGAACACCTTGAAACCTTTGCATGTGAGGACACAATTTGGTATTCGTTTGTGTAAGGTTAGGAAGTGGGTGATCAAGCCTATAGAACTTGGTAATAGACTTTAGGGGTATTTGTTGTAATAAGCTCAAATACCCAATTAATAAAATTGGAAAGTGATAGGTGTTGACCTCAAGTCAAATTTAAAGGGGATTTTGTTATATTGATGTTTACTCAATCAAGTGTGGTTAATAGTATGTTAATCTTGAATCGATCAAGAGTGGGGTTATCATATGTAGTTTACAATGGAAGGTGGTTTTAACCCATGGTATTTTATGTGAATAAGTTCTTGTCATTGTGACAACTACCCTCCAAAATTTTTGCCTTATTCAATTGTGGAGCCTACGTGAACTGTTGTTTTAAGATATCTAATGTCGTCTTGTTATTTATTCAGGTTTTCCTAAGTTTCAACCATCCTTTCATCATTCCTAAGTGTCTTTGTTCCTCCTAGGTCAAAGTTCTCTAAATGACGTCTTCTTATCTTTGGAAGATCTTGTGTTGGCTTTCTAAAGATAGGAAAAGCACTAGCTTTTTGTTGACTTAGTGTAGATTTATTCATTTGACATGCATCCCACATAAAAGAAATAAAGTGAAACTTTTTCTCCAAGAGAAAACACACTTTCTAAACTTAGTGATCATACATGCATTGTTGGAGAAAATTATGCCCTCTTAAGCCCAAGCGCACTTCTATCTCTCAGTCGAGCGCACTTATTTCTCTCATCCAAGCACACTACTTGTCAACAATGGGAGTGCACTCCTTGTTAACAAAGATTTCCCCTTCTTGTTCTCAAAAGAAACACCCTCCTTGTTCTAAAAAATAGTGCTCTCGTTGTTTGTCAAACATGTACCCTTCCTTCTTTGCATGTTGAGCACATTCCTAGAAAATAGGAGCCCTATCCAATTAATGTAACTAACTTACTGGTCAATCTAAAGTGGCGATCATGCATTATCTTGCATTGCATGTGATTTTCTTTATAAGCATCCCAGTTCATTATTCATTCTCACAATCATTTTTCACTCTAGGTTGAGCGCATTTTCTCACCACAAGGATTTCTTCTTCAATCTTGGTCACAAGTGCGTTGATTCTTGGCAAGTTTTGCAAAGTGTCATTTTTGTTTTCTTTTCTTACTTTTAGTGGTGCTTTTTTTTCCTTAGTGGTGTTTCAATTTATTTTCACATGTGGAGTGTCATTTTCATCTATACTTCCTCCTACAAGTGTTGTCTTGATGTCGCAAGTGGCGTTTCTATAGACTCTTTGCATTCCATGACCTTTCACCTTCTAGTAATGATTGTGACAAAATTTGTAAACACTTACAACTATTTTCTCTCATTGTTACTATGTTCTTGGCTTGCAGAAAACCTTCACTTAATAGCTTTTTAGTTTTTCTTGAGCCTGAGCACACTTCTAGAAAGTAGAGACCCTCTATGATTTCAAACTATGCACAATAGAAAGGCTCCCTTCCAGAGTGCATGGAACATTCTTAAGAAATAGTGTGGCACCCTTTTTTTCACTAAAGTTGTGCTTCGTGCCCTCACTAGCTCTCTCTAGAGAACTGATCACTTCCAAGTAGTAGTGTGACATCTCCTTTCTTACTATGATTGCGCCATATGCCCAAGAAATATCTCTCTCTCCACAAGAGAGCATGGTGTAGTTTTAAGCCTCAAACAGACCTTTTCTGCTCACTTGTAATCTTGACATGTGCCCTCTTCTTTTCCTTGGCGTAGTGTCCACCTTGAATGGCTAGAAAAGTTGCACTATCTCACTTTTGATAACCTTGTGCTTCTAGCTTTCCTAG
This sequence comes from Pinus taeda, assembly GCA_000404065.3. NCBI lineage: Eukaryota > Viridiplantae > Streptophyta > Pinopsida > Pinales > Pinaceae > Pinus > Pinus taeda. Next base: position 420,904 of record APFE031013625.1, on the reverse strand, counting down.
TTTTGTCCTTCATCACTATATTTTGAATAGTTTGCATGTGATAGCTCGGGGATTTTTTGAAACTAATTTTTTTCACCGTGAGTGATTTTCCACTTGCAAGTGCTACTAATATAGAACACATCTATCTTTCATCATCTACCGAGACAATTCTTCCTACCACTTGACAAGATACTTCAAAGGAAACTTCAGAAGCCAATACCGAGGGGGGGGGGGGGGAAATTTACTAAGCTAATTATTCCGATTATATCATACAAACAATGTTTCATTGAGAAATCCTTGAAATTCTCATGGAAGGACATTAAAGATACTTTCATGTAAAGGCCATTCCCAGAATACTTAGAAGACAAGGAAGTGTATAAAAATATCAAGAGGCCCAGGATACATAGAGTGGCATGCAGATCCCAATGATGTCCTGTGCAAAAGCTATCAAAGGGATCTTGTTTCATATGGATAGCAAGAATCTGGTTCTCAATAGTGAAAGTGGAAATGATATCACCACCTACCATCTGCATAACATACATTCTTATTACAAGATGGTAACCCCCAAGGAATCTTTGAATACTCGGTTCTATGCAACTTAGGAAAACCTGAATACTAAGGACGTCCTCAAGTCAAGGTGGCAAGAGCCTGCAAAATTCCGCCAGAGACCAAGTGCAATCTACCCAACCAAATATTTGGGAAAGGTTTATCAGTATCTCATGGCGATGTGTTGCAAATTACATGGGTGGAAGAATGCAGAATATTTTGAGGAGAGTTGGGTTTATCTACTCAACCTATTTGTTTCAAGAGGCAAAGTATTCAACTGGGCTAATATCCTCCCATGTGAACTACAACTTCACATACAACAAGCCAAAACAAATTTACAAGCCAAATATACACCAGAGTTCTACATGTTCGCTTATCTGTTGTATGGAATCCATGCTCATTATGAGTTAACAGGAAAGAAATGGAACTGGACCCCTCATGAGAAGTTTTTTTTCTACTTCCACTACAGATTGTTATCAAAATTTACTTTTCAAGGATTATATAAATAGTTGGATGAGAATTTCTTTGCAGTTGTCTATATGATTATCTATGATATTGAACCTCCCTGCATGATAGATTAGGTGAAGGAAATACTTTATGAGATTGCAGATTGGTTTGCTTCGTCATAGGGCACATACATCAGATGTTTTGGGTGTCGAAAAACCCCTCATCTTAGGCTAAGGTATGTGACCAATAAGGTGGTCCTGCAAGAGGTAGCCTATCAGTTGAACAATGGATTGTTTGCACAGCTCCACAGGAGGAAGAAGTCTCCTTGACCCTCTTTCCCTTTACATATTGGAATTTATGAGCTTAAGAGCCTTAAGTCGGTTCATGCTAAAATTGAAGAACTCAGGTGCCTTCATTTTGGAATGATGAGTTTTCATAGATATGATCCTAGAAAATTTGTAAACAACATTGTGACAAGATACAATAAAATTGGCCATATGGACCTATAACTATTCCAGAAGATGAGAAAATCAAGAATTGGTATAATGCACTAAGGAAGAATCGGCCATAAGATGAAGTAGGGCCCTCCCAAGTTCCATGGATACCAAAAGTATAGATGGAGTAAATTCATCATGAAGTAACTGCACAAGTTGACATTGTATCACCCAAAAAGAGGCAAAAGCATGATTTGATGGCAGAAAGTAGTAGAAAGTTCAAGGTTGATCCAATGTTCAAAGGTGCAATTGAGGGAGAGAAGAAAAACCAAAGGGAGGAAGATAAGAGAAAGTTAGAAGTAGGAAATCAAGGAGAATAATAACGTAAGAGAGAGAAGGAGCAATTACAAAAGGAAGAAGAAGAAAAGAGGAAGCAATATGACTTGTTAAAGAAGAGAAAGGCAAAGGAAGAAAAGAGGAGAGAAGAAGAAGAGGAAAAATAGAAATGGTCACAGGAAGAATAAATGAGGAACAAATAGGAGGAAGAAGCCACGCAAAAGATGGAGGAAGACCAAATGGCCCGTGAAATGGAAGAAAAATTGGAGGAGAATGCCATTGAACCAATTGTAGATGAACCCAACACTTAGTTAGATCCTCCTCACATTGGTGGCCATCTCCCATTTAGTCAAATGCAAATTTTTTCTCCACCTGATGACAGGTTTATGGACATATCCAACTTTACCTTCGATCGGCTAAAGAAGATAATTGTACAAGAAAGGTAAAGGAACTTTCCCAATGACCCTGATCATCCAATCTCCATAGCCATAGAATGGGTGATAGCATCCAATACCAGGAGGAATCTTTGAGCAGTTATGGTAGTGAATGTAGATTTTCTAACAACATCATAAGATGACACATAACATCTTTTGAGTGAGAATTCATAGTTGCAAAAGGAGTTGGATGTCACAAAACAGTAGGTAAATCATCTACCCACAGAAAATCGGAGGTTTTCTTCCGTCAACATTAGCATGGTATAACTACGTATGGCCATACTTGAAGAATTGAAGACCATGGAAGATACAATGGAGCATCTATACAGTGAGATGGTTCTCCTACATGAGGTGGTGGTGCCCCTAGTCCAAATTCAGAAGAAATACTGAGAGATCCTAAAGGCCCTAAAGGTTACAAGAACAGTTGTTGATTTAATGTAGGATTGGGGCATCAAGTATCTTAACATTCCTGAGCAATTGGTTAGGAAAGATGAGATAGCAGCTGAGGTGGACAAAGCACAGTTAAATCTACATAATCATAATTACACTAATCTTAGTGAACAGGTGACCAACACCATAGCTGCTTATGTTTGACTACACAATAGTTTGGAGTCCCAGGCAAGGAAACATAGAATACCTTATGTGGGTTCACATGGAGAAATAAGGAGTAAGGATATCATCATGAAGGAGTTAAAAGAGTTCATTGAACAAATCAGGCGAACAATAAATCAAGAAGGCTTAGAGTTGACCAAGAATGTTGTTCTACTATATGCAATTGAGCCAACTAAGAGTCACATGAAGTTATCCATGTTATGGAGTAGTATATAGTAAAACTCCAAATCTATATTATCATATGTGTTGGAGGTAAATATGTGGTACATTGCAAAGCTACTAGCCAAAGTTAAAGTATTTGTATCAAATTTTACAACATGGCACTCCTACATCAGAAATGAACTCCATTCCTAAGAGATTGATTTGTCTTTTTCTCCATGAATATTTTTCTCTTATTATAGTTTTCTCCTCTATAGCCGCCATTTTGATGTAATTTTTCTTTTATGAATAAGAAGTTTAATGTAAAAGAATTCCAAGGGACACATGTGGAATATGAAGAGTCACATAGACTTCCATAGGTTGTATAAGTCAAAGAGTCATGAGGAAGCTCAAGGGTCATTATCATTTGTTATAAATAAGCCCACATAACTCAAGAAAAGGGCTTGGAATTTAGAAATTTGGCCTTGGCTCCTCTAGTGGTGCAAAAGGGAGAAGATCATTCTTTTGGAGAAGCAAGTTTTAGCTTCATGTTCCACTATTGGAGCTAGTGTTTCATTAATGTAGCAATGTACTTGGATCTTTCTTTAATTATCAGAAGCTCTCAGAGCTGACACTCTTTCATGCATGTATCATAAATGTTGTAAGACTATTATTTAAATGTTTACAGTATATGTTATGTTACACATACTAAAGGAAATGAACTATTTCGTTGCTTCAAATATGAATCTTATTGAATGGGTGTTGTTATGTGTTTACATTATCATTTTTATCTTGTGAACTAATTTGTAGGTTAATCAATGATTCTTTCTCACTTTCTCTCATGTGACTCTCTAGGATAGTAATAATACTTTTATATCATAGTCCAATCTTCATTTCCCTTCAGTGGAACCTCCCTTTACACTTTACACTATGTGTCTCACAAAGCTTACATACTTACTACCCCAAAGTTATGTGTATAATATCTTGTGTATGTTTTGCAGCCGAGGCATTCCTTTAAAATCACTTGCAATGGTGGTAGGATCTTATATCTGGATGGGGCTTCTAGACCAAATGGTGTGAGGTTGAATTGGGATTTCACATCAAGGAGGTCCCCTATATGTTGGCAACATTGAGAACCGTCAACATTATGGTGCTGGAAGGAGGGCTAGATGACAAGTTGAACCTGCAAAGTCTATTTGAATCTATAATCTTAAATACCTTCATCCAAAATCATAATACCGAGGCATTTTTGAAAGGTTTTGGATCTTTCAATCCCCGCATAATTTTTACGTAACTTGTCACATTTAAAGTTTGATGGACAGGGTCCAACAACCATTCTTCATTATGTAGTTGAATTTGTTCAATTATGTTTTTCAAGTGGATTATATTATGAAGATATTTTTCTCGGTTGTTTACCCTCACATTGGAAAGTCGTGTCAAGCAATGGTGTTATTCTTTACCTGTTTCTTACATCCATTCATTTAAGTAACTGACTAATGTTCTTTGACATGTCTTTGATGGGTATGAATATCAAGATGTTTGTAATATAATGGATCAGCTTACGATGGAATCAAATGAACCTTTAGAATAGTTCTTCGATTGATTCCTTCACATTTGTTATGAGTTTCCTGATCAGAAGATGTGGAATGGGAATTTTTGGATGAGAAGTTTTGGTTCTTGGTTAGGATTTAAAGGAAGTTTTTTCAATTAGATTTGTCAAATGGTCCTTTCCTAGAGGAACATCAACCTTCAGAGGAGGAACCTACAATTCCTTTTATTCCTTGTCCTCCCCCTTTTCTTATAACTTGTGTTGTTCCTTTTCAAATTGGGAAATCTGAAAATCAAATTCATGAATCTGATTCGACTACTATTCTAGTGTCGATAAATCCATTGATGAGGAGTTACTTCCCCTCTCTTATCTTTCTGGAGATGGTGATTCTCCTTGTTCTATCATTCATCCATCGCATAGACTTGTTAATCAACCTATCTATCTTAAATACTTTAATCATGTTGAACCCTTAGACAAACATTGTTCTCATCATCATGTTTCTATGCATTTGAATTATTGTCCAAGTTTTATGGATGAACCTTTATTTTCACAAGAAGACTTAGATTTGCATAATTTTCAAGTGGATTCAAATCTAACCATTCAAGAGTTTCTTTCATGTATATCTACCCCCACTCACCACACCTTATGTTAGAATACTGGCAGTGAATCAGTTAGTCTAACACTAGGGAATGAACATTTTGAAGAATATGATATGTTAGTTATTGATGATTTATGTCAAATCCTTGTAAATTTTTCTGATAGAAATCAAACATTCCATGAATTTGTTGATTTGAACAGCTTTGATTTGTTCCCTTTTATGAATAACATGAGTTGTTTTGATGTAGAACTAATCGTGTGTTTAAAATTCAACTCTTCATCTTTTGAAAGTTCTAAGTCTTGTCAAGATTTGACGCACTTTAGTTTACGCTAATGGTTATGAGAGGTCCTTTTTATCCCAATGAAACTTTTGAATTTTCTCAAATCATGTTTTCTATCAAAACTCCATTATCATCGTTTTCTCATGGGATGTGGATTCATTCTTAAGGGATGTTTGATATCTTCATGTTTGATTATTTAGCCCTCAAGATAGAATATTTCATCAAATGAATAAACTCCAACTGGCGTAGCCTTCTACATGCGAATCTTTGATTCGGGGCTTGGAAGAAAAGAGTGTGTTGAATGATTGTCAAACCTGTTGATTTGGCACCCCTCGATATTTATCCATCATCAGGTATGTTCCACACATGAGCACTAATCTTTTTCAAGCTGTCTATGATCCATGATCTAATCCTAATATTTTTCATGATGTGGATGTGTTCTAAGTAAATTTGTCATTACAATTTTCAAGCTGGTTGTTTTTATGATCCCACTGCAGATTGGTTAGAAGTGTCAGACCTAATGAGTTCAATGGCTCATAATAAGTACCTTCACATGTTTATCAAATTTTGTATGGATTTGAGTTAAAGAGTTGCTTTTGTGATGTCTCTTGTCTTTATCAATCTCACCATCATCAGATAGAGTAGTCATTTACCTTACACCACTTTGCTTGCACTTCACACCTCTATGTTTGTGTACAAATGTCTCGGTTGCCTACCTTTATCACTACACATTATGTTATTTTGGTCTTACTTGATGATATATTTTGAATTATGGGTCAGGAGCAGATTTTATGGCTACATTGGAAATTCCATTTTACTTATTCTCGATCTTCTAGCCTTTATCTTAGGTTAGGTTGCATTTAGATAGTTGCATTGCATTGTTTTCTTTTCGTCTTCATGTTCCATGTGACATTCCTTGTCTCGTTTTTCAAGTTCATTTTTTTCGATAAGAATATGGATGGAAGTAATATTTTTAAGATTTGAGATGATGTGGTTGACATTGGGAAAGGAAAATTGTGGTGATGTGCAACCCTTGGCTAGCCGGTTACTTTCCTTCTTTGTTTGGGCCCTTACATCTCTCAAAGTTGATGATGTTTAGATGGAAAATATGATCCATTCGACTGGAAAACCATAAGAAGAACCATGATGCCTTCATCTATTTAGGATTTTCATTCCTAGACCCAGTTTGTTAATTGAATGGTGTTTTCTTACTGATCCGATCAAGTAATGAAATGAAAAGGGGAAAACTGATAGCGAACAAATCAAATTCAGAGGTATGTATATGTGTCTATAAAGGAACAAACTCTCTTACACTCAATAAGGCAGGATCCCTATTCCACCCCAGCAAGATAATAAGTGCATAACCACACTTGAACTTATAAAATAAAATAAACGGTGAAAGAAGAGAAAGGCTTCCCGCGTAGAGAGGTGAAGCAAGCAACTTCGCCAAAGTACTGAACATGCTTGTTAGCAGCGAAGCAATGCTCGTGTTATTGTAGCGACTCGGTCAGGGTACTGAACATGCCTGCTAGTAATAGAGCAACACCAAAGATGAATACTAAGACTCTAATTATATTAACTTGACAACTATATTACCCTCTCTTGGATTGAAACAATTTCAATTTGGAAAGCTTTGTAATGTGTTTGATCGAGTAGAGGAATAGAAGAAAATACATCTATAATAGAGTTAAATGGGGAAGTCAAGGACATCCACCGAGTGAATCAATACTTCCTAAAGGACTGATACTTTGTTCTTAAAGGTAATATCTAATAGATAAGTTGGAGTTCTTCCAATGTGTTTCCAAGTGTTGTTGCTATGACAACAACCCTCCAAAATTTTTGCCTTATTACGTTTTGGAGCCTACGTGAACTATAATTTCAAGCTATCTCATGTTGTCTTTCTATTTGTTCATATTTTCCTAAGTGTCAACCATCCTTTCATCATTCCTAAGTGTCATTTTTCATCCTAGGTCAAAGTTCTCTAAGTGTCGTCTTCTTATCTTTGGAAGATCTAGTGTCATCTTTGTAAAGATAGGAAAAGCACTAGCTTTTCATTCACTTAGTATTAGATTTCTTCACTTGACATGAATCCCACACAAAAGCAAGCAAGTGCAAATTTTTCTCCTAGAGAAATTACACTTTCTAAACTTAGTCATCATACAGGGATTGTTGGAGGAAATTGACCCTCTTAAGCTCGAGTGTGCTTCTATCTCTCAGTTAAGTGTACATCTTTCACTCAGTCAAGCACACTACTTATCCAAAAAGGGAGCACACTCCTTGTTAACATAGATTGTGCCCTCCTTGTTCTAAAAAATTGCACCCTCCTTGTCAAGAGAAAGTGTGCCTCTTATTTCTCACACATGCGCCCTTCCTTCTTTGTATGTTGAGTGCATTCCTAGAAAATAGGGGCCCTCTCCACTTAATGTAACTAATTTACTCATCAATCGACAAGTGGAGATCATGCATTATCTTGCCTTGCATGTGATTTTCTTTATAAGCAACATGGTTTATTTTTCATTATCTCATAATCATGGTTCGCTCTAGGCTTAGCGCATTTTCTCGCCATAAAGATTTCTTCTTCAATATTGGTCACAAGTGTGTCAATTCTTTGCAAGTTTTGCAAAGTGTCATTTTTGTTTTCTTTTGTCATTTTTAGTGGCACTTTTATTTTCCTTATTGGCATTTCAATATGTTTTTGCATATGAAGTGTCGTTTTCATCTTTAATACATCCTACAAGTGTCATCTTATTGTCACAATTCACGTTTCTGTTAGCGCTCAAATCCGCCTTAGGCTGAAATAAGGCAAGACTCAAGGCCACATCAAACCACGCTCAGCCTCATAGCTAGCCCTACGAGGACAGGAGAGGGCTCTCTCCGGGTCAAACTCGAAAAAGATAATCGAAAAGGCTCAAGATGACTGAATTGATGACTGATTTTAGGCTAGGTATTAAGTACAAAGAGTTTAGGATTGATTTTTTATGATTTGTGAAGTCAAGGAAAGGCAATTGGGGGCGGGAAAGAAGGCACAGTTTTTGAAAGGCCACTTGGGGCAAGGTAGGAAATTGTTTTGAGCCTAAAGCAGGTGAAATTGATAGATCAGACCGGTGAGAGGCTAAGGAGAGCAATGGGTCTCAAATCTCCTTAAACCGAAGAAAAACATAGAAATTAAACAAATTTAAAGGCAGAGCATGGCAGTTTCATGGATTCTACCTTAACACTTCATTTGCTTAATAAGAGAAGATTCAATAGAGATAATGATGCACATACATAACTTACAAGAACTGAAAGAAACAAACCATCAAGACATAAAGCCACATGGATCCCAAGTAGTGCTGCAAAACCCTGGTCTTCCTTTGCCCAAAGTGCTGGTAAAATATGTACAATATAGTCTCAAAACTATCCCAAGAGTCCAACCTCTGCTACTGAATGAAAAATTACATATATAGACCAAGCCAACCCATTCCCTAACCTATAGGGGTCGAGCTCCTCCTTCTAGGAGCTATTTCAACCAATTCTAAACTGAGCACTACAAACTAGGAAATCAAAACAACTTGCCTCTATAAACTTGGAAACCAATTCATTCATTAATTTTTTGCCATTTTATGAATGAATCTTCTAGAATAGGTAAAAAGTGCCATGTCAATCATTAAATTACATCAATTACATCAAATAGGATGAAAAATCCCACCAAAAGGTCAAAACTGGTCAATGCTGCGTTTTCCTGAGCTGAAGACGTAAAACTGGCCAATTTCCCCAACGCGTAGCGCGCCATTTCTCTACGCGTAGCGCGCCTTTCAGGCCAGTTTTGGGGCACTTCCTAGCATCCAAATGAGGCAAAAGTGGGCTTGTTGGAAATTTTTGGATGTCTACTTTCCATCCCAAGTGGAATATTTCAATTTGGTGGCCATTTGCCCCTCCAAAATTGCAATCTCCCAAGACTGCTTCCTGTGTGTCCAAAAAGTGGCAGAAGGTCATGTTTTGCTTGTGTTTTGACCTTTTGGGGGCTCAAATCTCCATGAAACTTCTTGGACGTGGCTGAGAAATTGTATTTTGTCATGAAAAATCTAGAAATGCAAACCTTTCCTGAAATGGACCTCCCCAACTTAAGGGTAGCGCGCGGCGTGCTACGTGTTGAGGGCAAAAACCTATTTTTGACAAAAAAATTCAAAAATGACCAAAATTGCTCCAAATTGTCTGAATTTTGAGCTAGGTGTGTATCATTGAGTGACATGCTCCCTCAAGGTGGATTTAGGCAAAATATGAAGTGGATCGGGCCTTTTCCTCCGTTTTAGTGCCTTGGCCAATCGTCTCTTGAGTACCTTCATTTTTTCTTTGCGCACATGCATGTAGGCCCAATAATGATTCTTCATGTGGCGGAGCATATCTTTGTCCCTGTTTGCCTTGGCTATCAAATTTTCTAAATGAGTATTCACTCGAATGAGCATAGATTCCCGATCGATAGGTGTCAAATCACCGGGTCTCCTACGGGCCAATTCCCGGTCTTCACGAATCTTCTGCTTCTCATAAAGCTCATGCTCATCTTGCAAAACCAAAACTAGCCATGGAGGAGAGGCTTACCTGACATTTACTTGAGAGAAAAGAGGATTTGGTAGCTTTCTGGCAGTTTATTGGGAAAAAAATCCAACGCGTAGCGCACCTTGCCCAACGCGTAGCGCACGTGTAAAATTACACTGAAAAACGTTCCCTGACACGTAGCGCGCCCTTCCTGACGCGTAGCGCACCTCTCCTGACATCAAAATTGAGCTCATGATAGCTCGTTGGAAATTTCTTTGAGTCTACTTTCCAACCCAAGTGGAATTTTTCAATTTGGTGTTCATTTGCCTTGTCAAAAATCAAATTTCCCAAGACTGGTCAAAATGTGCCAAATGAGGCTGCCTCAAGGCAGAGTGCTGTTGCAGTCAACTTTTGAATGCCTTACTCAACTCCAAATTGAGCTCATGATATCTCATTGGAAATCTCTTTGTGTATAGTTAACATTTGACTTGTCAAGAAATTCATTTGGCCAACCAAGCTAGGAGAAAACTTGATTTTCCCAAGGTCACTTCAGAGGTGCATCAATTCTCCCAAGGCAACGATATTTTTGACATTTCTCTAAAACCATGATACCTGTGTAAAAAGTGAAGGAGGTTTTTCTTCTTTGGCATGTTTTGGACAAAAACCTCTCTCAGTTTTTCAAAATTCATCTTTGATTGCTCTGAAACATCTTTTGAGTGAAACTTGTCCTGATGTGTGAAACAAGGGATTTTGTCGAAATGAAGCAAAATGAAGGGGATAAGGGGCTTCTAAATTCTTGGGGAAATTTTTGGAAGTAGGAAGGGATGCTAGGAAGCAGGGGAAAGTGGAATCTCAGAGATTGAGTGAGGGGAAGGTGTCCAAAAGGGCAAAACATAGGCCCAACCTAGAAAATTGCCAGGTTGTAGCAAGAAACTAGGGTTTGTGCAAAAATGAGGAATTTGGGGGATCTCAGTGATGGGAAGTGTTTAATAAGGTACATGAAGGATAGGGGAAGGTGTATGAACATTTGGATATGATTTTTGCCGATGATTTGACCGTCCAAGAGAAATAGCCTTCAAAACCCTAGGAGAGGGAAATGACCTTACTTAGGCGCAATTGAAGCATGAACAAGGTGTAAAATGACTCATTAGACATTGACATGATAATCACAACCCTATGAATGATGATAGACTCAGCTAAATAGTGACATATACTGACATTTGGACAACTTTAGAAGGAGTGAAAGCAAACCCTAGACCTAATGCCTAGTGACCAAATTTTGCTTGAAAACTCACTGAAATGACAAAATTTGACCTTGACACTCTGAGACCACCTTGTAACAGCATATTTGATCACTGGAGGAAGGCTGGAAAGACTGACACTAACAGTTTCTATGGACTCTTCACATTCCATGAACTTTCACCTTCTAGTCATGATTGCGATAGAATTTGTAAACACTTGTAGCTCTTTTCTCTCACTATTACTATGTTATTGGCTTGTCATATACCTTCACTTAAAAAATTTTGAGTTTCTCATTAGCCTAATCACACTTATGGAAAATAGGAACCCTTCGTGATTTCAAATTGTGCCCAAAGGTTGCCTTCCAGAGTTCATGGCGCATACTTAAGCAAAATTTTGGTACATATATTCAATAAAGTTGTGCTTTGCACCCTCACTAGCCCTCTCTGGTGTACTGAGCACTTCCAAGTAGCAATGTGTCCTTTTTTTTCTCACTATGATTGTGCCTCATGCCCAAATAGTCTCTCTCTCTCCACAAGAGTGCATGTCACAATTTTAAGCCTCGATTAGGCCTTATCTACTCATTATTAACTTTACATGCACCATCTTCTTTTCCTTTGCACAATGTGCACCTCTATATTTTGAATTGTTTGCATGTGATAGCTAGGATATTTCTTGAAAATAATTATTGTTCACCATGAGTGATTTTCCACTTGCAGGTGCTATAGATATAGAACACATTTGTCTCTCATCATCTGTTGAGACAATGTGTCCTACCACTCGACAAGCCACTTCAAAGGAAACTTCAGAATCCAATACCGAGGAAGCAATGGAATATACTAAGCCAAATGTTCCCATTCTATCATACACAAAGTGCTTCATTAATAAATCCTTGAAAATATCATGGAAGTTCATTAAAGATGCTTTCATGCAAAAGCAATTCCCATAAAACTTGGAAGACAGAGAAGTGTATATAAATATCAAGAGGTCCATGATACATAGAGTGGCATGCATATTCCTAGTGATGCCTTGTGAAAAATGTATCGAATGGATCATGTTACATATGTATAGAAAGAATTTTGTTCTCAATAGTGAAAGCAGAAATGGGATTGCCACCTATCATTTGCATGACATACATTCTTATTAAAAGATGGTAACCCCCAATGAATATTTAAATACTCAGTTCTATGCAACTTGGGAAAATCTAAATACCAAGGAGATCCTCAAGTCATGGTGGAAAGAGCCTACAAAATTCCACCAGAGACCAAGTGCAGTCTACCCAAACAAATATTTGAGGAAAGTTTATCAGTATCTCATGGTGATGTGTTGCAGATTACATGTGCAGATGAATGTGAAATATTTTGGGGAGAGTTAGGCTTATATGCTCAACCTAGTTGTTTCAAGAGTCAAAGTCTTCAATTCGGAAAATATACTTTCTTATGAAACGCAACTTCACATACAGTTGGACAAAACAACTTTACAAGTCAAAAGAGCACAGCAAATTTCTTCATGTCCACTTATTTGCTAGATGGAATTTGTGCCCGTTATGAGTTAACAATAATGAAGTGGAATTGGACCGCTCATGAGAACTTTTCTATATAATTCCACTATAGATTGTTATCAGAAGTTAGTTTTCAAGGAGTATATACACAGTTGGCTAAGCATTTCTTTGTAGTTGTCTATAAGACAATATTTGAGATTGAACCTCCCTACATGAAAAATCAGGTGAAAGAATCACTTTATGGTATTGTAGATTGGTTTGCTTCACTACATAGCACATACATCAGATGTTTCAGGTGTCATACAACCCCCCACCTTATGTTGAGGTATGTGGCCAATAAGGTGGTCCTGTAGGAGGTATCCTATCATTTGAACAATGGATTGTTTGCACAGCTCCAAAGGAGGATGAAGGCTCATTGGCCCTCTTTCCCTTTATGGATAGGACTTTATGAGCTTAAGAGCCTTAAGGAATCTTATTATAAAATTGAAGAACTAAAATGCCTTCACTTTGGAATGATGAGTTTTCACAAATATGATCCTAGAAAAAATTGTAGACAACATTGTTACAAGATACAATACAATTGTTTGTATGGACCTATAACCATTCTAGAAGAAGAGAAAATCAAGAATTGATACAATTCACTGAGGAATAATCAACCAAAATATAAGGCAGGGCCCTCCGTGGTTCCATAGGTGTTGTTAGCTTTGTTGGCATTTGGCCCAAAAATGGATCCAAAATACTCCCAAAGTCTCCACATTTTGCTTAAAATCAAGCAAACAGATCCAAAAATGCTCTTGAAATCTTCAAAATCCTCTTAAGGATCATTCACAGTCAAACAGCGCAGGAGGGAAACACTAGCGGGAAGCAAAAAATGCTTGAAAATCGTGAAAAACAAAAAGCGCAGGCTTAAAACAATGAAAGCACAGTAGCTGTCAGATTTGGCCGATCAACAGTCCAAATCTGATCGGCGGGTAGCATCGACATAGGCAATCGGTGGAAATCGGCACAGCCCAAGGGAAACGGTGATTACGATCGGCGATCGCTATCGGAGATATTATGGACAGCTTACAAACGGCCCGAGGCAGGAGCAATATGCAATTACGATCACATCACATCATAATATCGCATCGGCGCTGACCAAGGGTTGGGGCCTTTACACATATGTGACAACGACCTGAGAACCGGACCCGATGGGGTTATAAACAATATTGTATCATATTTCAAGTCCATGGAAAGCCCACCTTTTAATGTATTTTAATGTATTTTGTCATTTAAATGAAATACAAAGGAACACATGACATCGCCGATAGTGATACAACCCAGACCTGAAAGGGTTTGAGAATGATATTATATAATATTTTAGGTTCGAGGAATGCCATATTTTAGTGTTTTTCGTGTATTTTCGTTGTTATCACGAAATATAAAAGGGAACTTGGCAGCACCGATAGTGATACAGCCTGGACCCGAAAGGGTTTCAGAGTTAAAATATATACTGTTTCAGGTCTGCCAAAGCCCATTTCACGAGTTTTTTAATGTTTTTTGTGGATTTCCAAATACAAGGAAGACACACAGGATGCAGGCTTTTACGAATTGCGATGGCGACCGGGGCAGACTTGAGAGAAGAATAAACCATTTTTGAAGACCTTTGAAGTCCGAAAGGACGGGAAGGTAGGATTTAGAAATGATGACTATGTTTTATGTTTAAAATAGAAATACACATTGTTTTCAACAAAGGTCCACCACAGGGGCAGCGTTGTTCTACCACAACAGAAATATGCCTCGTTAAATCATTGGAAAGGCCACAACATACTACAACCCGAATCAAACAAGATTAAGGAGCCTCAACGGCACAGACAATGCAACAACCATACCAACAAACGTTGTGGAGCATCTCTGGCACAGGAGAACTCCCAGACAATGCAACAAACCATCAAAAATATCTAAAATCGATTACTCTGTTGTTAGAAGCAGAAAAATCTGATCCCATGCTTGCTTAAAGGGCATGAAATCAGTTAACAATGCATATCAGGCAGATTAAGACTCTAAGCCTTCTAGAGAGCTCAGGAGCATTGTAAACAGGCTATAAATAGCTGAAACTAAGATGTAATAAAGGTTCAAACTTCTAGAGACTATAAAGACTTTGCTACTCAAGCGTCTCATCTTCATTCATTAGTAATACAAGCTTCTTTTGATGTTATATGTTCAATATTCCATTTCTCTTTTGTTCTAAGCTTGTACTTGAACAATTTGTTCATGTTTTATTTTCCGTCTAAGGCCAAATAACTATCATTTTATCTCTGCTTTGATGAATTAGATTTGCAAACTTCTTTACTGCTTGTAGCTAGCCATTCATATGTGGTCATATATGCATCTTCCAGTACAGTCAGTATTATCTTTTGTTTCCTATAGCTAGCTATTCATTTATGTTTATGTATGCATCTACCGGTATGGTCAATATTCTCCATCCATTCATTGAATTTACAAACTATTAAGCATTAGTGGTATAAAGCCTTGTAAGGTGAGGGTGTTCATGCATGTATTGAGTTAAAACATAGTTGAAATGGTTACTTGGCTTGATCCAAAACCATGATTTATTCCAATAGTTCATAGAACAATATTGAAGATTATATGTTCCCAGGCATCTCCGAGCTACAACCTAGGAGAGTTTCTTGGAGTGATAACATAATTGGTGCCATTGTCGGGGAGAGGAAACTGAAGCTCAGCTTCCCTAGGAAACGACATAGATCCAGCTTTGATGATAGACAAAGTCTGGGCATTTTTTTTGGTTGTAATTATCTATCTGGAGGTTGAACCTCTTGGCGACTCCACTTCATAGTTCTAGCTTAGTTTGTGAGGCATACTCAGAGAAATCCTCAGAAGCTACAAGCTGACCCAGTACCCAACCCTGAAAAAATCATCAAAGAGAGAAAGGTATTGCAGAAAGGAGCATCAAGTTCATGTAAACCTAAAAAATCTCATGTATCTCTTCAAGAAAGGCCAGTAATAGAACAAATATATGTTGAGAGTATAGCTTCTAATACTATTAGCAAAGAAAAACTCTTAGAGATTCATAAAGCTCCTTATTCTTTAGGTTTTCCTTTTGTTGTAAGCCCAAGGGAAACCTCACCTCCTATCCATCATACTCCTTTAGTCCTTTCAGTCACTCCTCAGCCCTCTATCATTCAGACTGCCAGTACTCTTTTAGCCACCACAGCTATGGCAAGTCCACAAGAACCTACCAAAATGGAAAGAATCATAGCTGCTAGGTATGGACCTCTAATACTGCCCACTCCTTTGAATGCCATGCCTACTGGAGAATATCAAAAGTACATGCTTAAGTTCACTGGAACTGAAGGTGTTTCAGCTGAAGAACATCTTGAGTCATTCTATAGCTATGTTGATAACCTGCACATTAGTGAAGATGATGTATAGATGAGAGTCTTTGTCCAAAGCCTAGATGGAGAGGCTAGAAAATGGTTCAGGGAACTGACCCCAACATCTATAGCATATATTGAGGCCTTAGATGATGCATTCCTAAAGCATTGGGGGGATAAGAAGGATATCCTTTACTACCACACTGAGTTTGGGAACTTACAGAGGGAAAATGGTGAGATATTGTCTGATTTTAATAAGATATTTAATCGCATGTACAGCAAGATACCAGCTGAAGCAAAACTCACCACTACCTTTTCTAGACTCATCTATGCCAGTGCCTTTGATTCTGACTTCTGTTTACTTTTGAGGGAGAGGAGATGTGCTTCTTTGGCTTATATGCAAGATGCAGCCCTAGAAGTAGAATAAAAAATCATGGCTGCAGAAAAGCTCAAAGGTAATGCTAATAGAAGGAGACAGAGGGGCAAGCCTTCATCATCTTCAAATCCCAAGATCAATAAAATGACCAAGATGATAGAGTCATTAGCCTTTGAAGTTTCCAAATTAAAGGTTGAGCAACATTCTGGGAAGGGAAGAGTTCCTAACACCTTTTCTCCTCCAAATCCAAATCCATATAGAAGACCTAATGAGCAGTTGCAGATCTTGCAAAGAAACAAAGATGCCAATGAAGACCAAAGGGTGAAGACCCCCCTTCAAAATGTAGTCATGGAGGAAGAGCAGTTTGAAGAGGATGATGAGATCCATTGTATGGAAGACAAAGACAGCGCCACCTTTTTAACCAAAGCTGCCTATGAGAATTCATTATTCAATGACCAGATCAACGAAGAATGGGATGGTGAAGCTGTTCTACAAATTTTAGATCAGCACCAATATAATCTGAGGTCTATGATGAATAATGTCAAAGAAACTCATGTTCATAAATTTGTTGTCCCTGCATAACATCAAGCTAATAAGTAGAAGCAACCAGCAGTTGATCCTATCATCCTCAAAGCTCCAGCCATAGAGGTAAGAGGCCTTGACAAGTCCCCTTCTTCTTTCAGTTTTCAATCAGAAATTCAGAAGCCAAGAATGCCTATGCCTCTTATTGAACTAGTGAAGAATGAGTCCTTCAAAGCATCCATCCTTGAGGATTTTGAGCCTAAAACAATCCAAGCCTCCACTGACTATGTAAATCTACAAGATGACCAACCAGCTGTTATTCTCAACTTAATCATTGAAAATTGTGAAGACATCTCCCCATCATTCTATGTTTCTCTATCTATTCATGATGAAATCCTTCATAATTGTCTTCTTGACACTGGAGCTAACCATAATCCAATGCCCAAGGCTATAATGGATAAGCATGATCTTGACATTACCAAGCCTCATCAGTTGGCCTATACATAGCTTAGAAAACCAATTTTCCATATCACAGAGGAGGAAGGCTCACAGATTTGGGACATGTTCTTTGATGGGGATTGCTCTAAGGAACCTGCAGGAACCGGTGAAGCCCTTGTGTCCCCTACACAAGAATGCATTGATTCATCCTTCATATTAACTTTTCAGGTCACAAATGGCACAACAGAGTATGAAGCAGACCTTATCATTCAGTAGGTGTACAAAACCTTCCAAGCAAAACATCCAAGGCTGAAAGCATACAGAGATGAGGTGAAATATAGACCATCTCCACTTGATAATATCGAATGTTGGAAAGTTTTTGAAGTAGAGGATCAAATCAATAGGATTTTGCAAGTCTTTGATGAATTGGCTGATATACACATTGACCAAGAGAAAGAAACCTTTCATAGAAAGGTAAAAAGGGTCAATTTTCATTTTGGTGACTGTTTTCTTGAAAGGAATGCATCAAAGGAAGGAGGAGATGTTTTTTATGGCCCATTTAATGGGATGTTCTTCGAACTTTATTTCAGTTAAGGCTTTCAAGCCTTGGTATTGTAAATATGTTGATTTCAAGTTTTTATTTAATGCTAAATAGACTCCATGCCCAATGCAACACTAGGAGGAAGATTTGATCTTGTTTTTTACAGGAAAGGCATTGATCTGTAGTTCTTGAAACCTCACAAGGAGGCTTTCATCCCTAGAAGGAGCTAGTGTTAGCTTTGTTGGCGTTTGCCCAAAAATGGATCCAAAATACTCCAAAAGTCTCCAAAGTTTGCTTAAAATCAAGCAAATGGATTCAAAAATGCTCTTGAAATCTTCAAAATCCTCTTAAGGATCATTCACAGTCAAATAGCGCAGGAGGGAAACACTAGCAAGAGGCAAAAAATGCTTGTAAATCATGAGAAACCAAAAGCATAAGCTTAAAATAGTCAAAGAACAGTAGCCGTCAGATCTGGCTGATCAACGGTCTAGATCTGATCGGCAAGTCGCATCGGCACAAGCAATCGGCGTGGTCCCAAGGGAAACGGCAATTTCGATCGGCAATCGCTATCAGAGATAGTATGGAGTGCTTAAAAACGTCCTGGGTAGGAGCGATATGCGATTACGATCAGATCCCATCGCAATATCACATCGGCACTGACCAAGGAACGGGGCCTTTACATATATGTGACAGTGACCCTATAGGGTTATAAACAATATTGTATCATATTTCAATTCCGCAGAAAGCCCAACTTTTAATGTATTTTAATGTATTTCATTGTTTAAACGAAATATAAAGGAACACATGATAGCGCCGATAACGATACAACTCAGACTCGAAAGGGTTCGGGAATGATATTATATAATATTTCAAGTCAGGGGAATGCCATATTTTAGTGTTTTCGTGTATTTTCGTTGTTATAATGAAATACAAAAGGGAACTTGGCAACACCGATAGCGATACAACCAGGACCCGAAAGGGTTTCAGAGTTAAAATATATATTGTTTTAGGTCCGCCAAAGCCGATTTCACGAGTTTTTTAGTGTTTTTTGCGGATTTCCAAATACAAGGAAGACACACAGGATGCCAGCTTTTGCGAATTGCGATGGCGACTGGGGTGAACCTGAGAGAAGAATAAACCATTTTTGAAGACCTTCGAAGTCCAAAAGGACAGAGAAGGCAAGATTTAGCAGTGATGACTGTGTTTTCTATTTAAAACAGAAATACACATTGTTTTCAACAGAGGTCCACCACAAGGGCAGCGCTGTTATGCCATAACAGAAACATGCCTCGTTAAATCATTGGAAGGGCCACAGCATGCTGCGACCCGAATCAAACAAGATCAAGAGTATCAACAACACAAACATCACAACAACCATACCAACAAACGTTATGGAGCATCTCCAGCACAGGAAAACTCGCAGACAGCGCAACAAGCCATCAAAAATATCTGAAATCGGTTACTCTGTTGTTAGAAGCAGAAAAATCTGATCCCATGCTTGCCTGGAGTGCACCAAATCAGTTAATAATGCATATCAGGCAGATTAAAACTCCGAGCCTTCTAGAGAGCTCAGGAGCATTGTAAACAGGCTATAAATAGCTGAAACTAAGATGTAATAGAGGTTCAAACTTTTGGAGACTGTAGAGACTTTGCTACTCAAGCGTCTCATCTTCATTCATTAGTAATACAAGATTCTTTTGTTGTTATATGTTCAATATTCCATTTTCTCTTCTGTTCTAAGCTTGCACTTGAACAGTTTGTTCATGTTTTATTTTCTGTCTAAGGCTAGATAATTGTCATTTTATCTCTACTTTGATCAATTATATTTGCAAGCTTCTTTACTGCCTGTAGCTAACCATTCATATGTGGTCATATATGCATCTGTCGGTACAGTCAGTATTATCTTTTGCTGCCTGTAGCTAGCCATTCATTTATGTTTTTGTATGCATATGCCGATATGGTCAGTGTTCTCCATCCATTCATTGAATTTACAAACTACTGAGCATTAGTGGTCTAAAGCCTTATAGGTTGAGGGTGTTCAAGCATGTCTTGAGTTAAAACATAGTTGAAATGGTTACCTAGCTTGATCCAAAACCATCATTTATTCCAATAGTTCAGAGAAAAATATTGAAGATTATACGATACCAGGCATCTCCGAGCTACAACATAGGAGAGTTTCTTAGAGTGATAACAGGTGCCAAATGTACATATGGAGGAAATTCAACATGTACTAATTGCCCAAGTTGACAGTGTATCACCTAGAAAGAGGTTAAATCATGATTTGGTGGCAAAAAACAATAGGAAGATAAATATTGATCCAACGTGCAAAGGTGCAATTGTGGAAGAGAAGCAAAGGAAAAAAGGGAGGAAGTGAAGATAAAGTTAGAGGCAGGAAAGCAGAAAGAAGAAGAGCGTAAAATAGAGGAGGAGTGCTTACAAAAAGAAGAAGAAGAAAAGAGGAAGCAGGATGACTTACTGAAATACAGAAAACCGGAGGAAGAAAAGAGGAGATAAGAAGAAGAGGAACAACATAAGTGGTCATGGGAAGACGAAATGAAGAAGAAATAAGAGGAAGAATTCGTACAAAAGTTGGAGGAAGAAAAAATGGCTCGTGAAATGGAAGCCAAATTGGAGGAGGAGGATGCTATTGAACCAATTGAAAATGATCCCATCACTCCATCAGATCCTCCTGTGACTAGTTTCCATCTCCCATTTAGTGAAATGGGAATTGTTCCTCCACTTGAATATAGGGTTATGTACATATCCATCTTTACCTTCGATCAACTAAAGAAGATAATTGTAAAAAAATGCATAAGGTACTTTCCTAATGACCCTCATCATCCAATCCCCATAGCCATAGAACAGGTGATGGCATCCAAAACCAGAAGGTATCATCACGCATTTATGGCAACAAATGTGGATTTTGTGACAATAGGACAAGACAATACAGAGCATCTTTTCAGTGAGAAAGCATAGTTTTGAAAGGAGTTAGCTGCCAAAAAACAACAAATAAATCATCTTGCCACAGAAAATCAGAGGTTGTCTTCCACTAGCATTAGCACAACAGAGCTATGGATGGACATACTTGAAGAATTGAAGATGATGGAAGATACCATAAAGTATATATACAATGAGATGGTTCTTCTCCATGAGGTGGTCATGCCCTTTGTCCAAATTCAGAAGAAATCTCATGATATCTTGAAGGCCCTAAAGGTTACAAGCACAATTATTGATTTGATGCAGGATTGGGGCATCAAGTATCTTAACATTCATGAATGGTTGGTTAATAAAGAGAGGATATCATCTAATGTGGACAAAGAACAGTTAAGGCTACATACTTAGAATTACACCCATCTTGGTAAACAAGTGACCAACACCGTAGCTGCTTATGTTCAACTAAACAGTAGTTTGGAGTCCCAAACACAGAAAAATAGAATACCTTATGTGGGCTCACTTGGAGAAATAAGGAGTAAGGATATCTTCATTAAGGAGTTAAAAGGTTTCATTAAACAAATTAGGCGAGAAGTAAATCAAGAAGGCTTAGAACTGACCAGGAATGTTTTTCTACATTATGAAATTGAGCCAACTAAGATTCACGTGAAGTTATCCATGTTATTGAGTACTATACAATCAAACTCAAAATCTATATTATCATATGTGCTGTAGGTAAAGATGTGGTACATTGCAGAGCTACCGATCAAAGTTAAAGTAATTGTAGCAAAGTTTAGAGCATGGCACTCCTACATCACAAATGAACTCCTTTCCTAAGAGATTGATTTGTCTTTTTCTACATGAAATTATTTGTATTATTATAGTTTTGTCCTCTATAGCCACCATTTCGATGTAATTTTTCTTTTATGAATAAGAATTTTAATGTAAAATAAGTCCAAGGGACACATGTGGAATATGAAGAGTCACATAGAAGTCCATATGTTGTAGAAGTCAAAGATACATGAGTAAGATTAGAGGTTATTGTCATTTGTTATAAATAAGCGCTCATAACTCAAGAAAAGGGCTTGGAATTTTAGAGATTTGGCCTTGGCTCTTCTAGTGGTGCATAGGATAGAAGATCATTATTTTGGAGAAGCAAGATGTAGCTTCATGTTCCACTATTGGAGCTAGTGTTTCATGAATGTAACAATGTACTTGGATCTTTAATTAATTATCACAAGTTCTCAGAGTTGATAATCTTTCATGCATGTATCATAAATGTTGTAAGACTATTCTTTAGATGTTTGTGATAAATGTTGTGTTATGCATACTAAAGGAAATGAACTATTTGGTTGCTTCGGATATGAATCTTGTGGAATGGGTGATGTTATGTGTTTACATTATCATTTTTATTTTGTGAACTAATTTGCAAGTCAATCAATGATTCTTTCTCACTTTCTCTCACATGACTCTCTAGGATAGTAATAATACTTTTCTATCAGAGTCCAATCTTCATTTCCCTTCTGTTGAACCTCCCTTTACACTTTACACTTGGTGTCACACAAATATTACATACTTTCTACTCCAAAGTTATGTGTATGATCTCTTGTGTATGTTTTGCAATCAAGGCATTCCTTTAAAGTCGCTCACAATGGTAGTCGAACCTTATATCCGGATGGGGCTCCTACACCATGCAGTGTGAGGACTAATTAAAACTTCACATCGGGGAGACCCCTTATATGTTGGAAACATCTAGAACTATCAACATTCTAGCACTAGAAGGAGGTTGAAATGACAAGATGAGCCTATAAAGTTTGTTTTAATCCCTAACCGTCAATGGCTTCATCCCAAATCATAATCCTAAGGTGATTTTCAAAGGCTTTGGATCTTTCAATCCTGTGGAATTTTTACAAAACTTGTCAATTTAAAGTTTAACAGAAATGATCCTACAACCATTCTTGATTATGTGGTTGAGTTTGTTCAATTATATTTTTCAAGTCGAGTTTCTTCTGAATATTTTCTTGCTCGATTGTTTACCCTCACATTGGTTGGTTATGTCAAGCAATGGTGTTATTCTTTACTTTTTGTTTCTATCCATTCTTTTAAGCAACTGGTCAATGTTATTCGACATGTCTTTGATAGGTACAAATATCAAGATGTTTGTAATACAATTGATCAACTTAGTATGGAATCGAATGAATCTTTAGAATATTTCATCGATCAATTTCTTCAAAATGGTTATGAGTTCTTGATAAAGATGTGGATTTGGATTTTTTGGATTAAAAAGTTTGGTCCTTGGTTATGATTTCAAGGAAGTATTTTCAATCAGATCCAGATGGTCCTTTCCGTGAGGAACATCAACCTTTGGAGGAGGAACCTACGACTCATTTTATTCCTTATTCTCCCCCTTTTCCTGTACCTTGTGTTGTTCCTATTCAAATTGGGAAAACTGAAAATCAAATTCATGAAGATGATTCTACAACTATTCCTATTGATAAATCCATTAATGAGAAGCTATTTTTCATCTCTTCTCTTTCTCAAGATGACGATTTTCCTTGTTCTATCAATCTTTCATCTCATACTCTTGTTAATCAACATGTTGATCTTGAATTCTTTAATCATGTTGAACCCTTGGACAAACATTGTTTTGATCATCATGTTTATATGCATTTTAATGATTGTCCAAGTTTCATGGACGAATATTTGTTTTCAAGGGAAGACTTATATTTGCATAATTTTCAATTAGAGTCAGATATGATCATTGAGGAGTTTATTTCAGGTGTATCTACCTCCACTCACCACCCCTTGTGTCATAATATTGGTAGTGAATTTGTTAGTCTAACACAAGGGAATGTAGGTTTTAAAGAAAGTGATATGTTCGTTATTGATCATTTCTATCAAAGCCTTGTAAATATGTCTCTCGGAAATTAAACATTCCATGAATTTGTTTGTTCGAACAACTCCAATTTGGTCACTTTTGTGAATAGCGCGAGTTGTTCAAATGTAGAATTGACCGTGTGTTTAAAGTTCAAGCCTTCATCTTTTGAAATTTATGAGTCATTTTGGGAATTCAAAGCACTTTAGTCTACATCGATGGTTATGTCAGGTCCTCGTTATCCCAATGAAACTTTTGAATATGGTCAAATCAAGGTTTTCTCTCAAAACCTCATTATCAACATTTTTCATGGGATGTGAATTCATTCTTAAGGGAAGTTAGATATCTTCATGTTGAATTATTTATCCCTCAAGATAGAATCTTTGATCAAATGCATAAACTCCAACTGATGTACCCTTCTACATGCAAATATTTTATCCAGGACTTAAGCAAAGAGTTTGTTGAATGATTGTCAAACCTTTCAATCTGACACCCCTTTGTCTGTATCCATCATCATGTCTATTCCACACACCAGTACTGACATTTTTCAATCACTTTATGATCTACAGTCTAATACTAATCTTTTACATGATGTAGATGTTTTCTTAGTGGATTTTTCATTGCAAAATTTTCAAGTTGGTTATTTTTATGATCCCATTGCAGATTAGTTAGAAGTGTCATACCTAATGAGTTTAATGGCTCATAAGAAGTACTTTCATGTGTTTTATAATTTTTTTATGGATTTGAGTCAAAAAGATATTATTTTAGTGTCTCTTGTCTTCATATGTCTCACCATCATCAAATAAAGTTGTCATTTACTTTACATTGCTTTGCTTTCACTTCACACCTTTATGTTTGTGTGTAGATGTCTTGGTTGCCTACCTTTCTCGTTGCACGTTATGTTTTTTTGGTTTCACTTGATGATATATTTTGACTTAAGGGTTGGAAGCAGATTTTATAGCTACATTGGAAGTTCCATTTCACTTAGCCCTGATCTTCTAGCCTTTAGCTTAGGCTAGGATGCATTTAGTTTGTTGCATTGCATTGTTTTCTTTTCGTCTTCATGTGCCATGTGTTCCTTATCTAATTTTTCAAGTTTGTGCTTTATTTTCGATAAGGATATGCATGGAAGTTATATTTTTGAGCTTCGAGATGATGTGGTTGAATTTGGGAAAGGAAATTTACAGTGATGTGCAACCGTTCACTAGCAAGTAACTTTCATTCTTTATTCGGGCCTTTACGTCTCTCAAAGTTGATGATGTTTGGATGAAAAATATAATCCATTCAAATAGAAATCCATAAGTAGAACCATGATGCCTGCATCTATTTAGCAACTTCATTACTAGACCTCGTTTGTTAATTGAATGGTGTTTTCTTGTGAGTCCGATCAAGTAGCTAAATGAAAAGGGGAAAGCCAATAGTGAGAAAATCAATTTTAGAGGTATATATAAGTGTATATAAAGGAACAACCTCTCCTACTCTCAATAATATGGGATCCCTCTTCCACCCCAACAAGATAATAAGTGCCTAAGCACACTTGAACTTATAAAAGAAAATAAAGGTTGAAAGAAGAGAAAGGCTTCCTACATAGAGAGGTCAAGCAAGCAACTTCATCGGAGTACTAAACATGCTCATTGGCAGCGAAGTGATGCTTGTGTTCCCTTAGTGACTTGTCGGGGTACTGAATGGGCCTTCTAGCAACAAAGAAACATCGAGGATGAATACTAAGATCGATTATATTTAACTTGTCATTACTATAGTACCCTCTCCTCAATGAAACAATTGTGACTTGGCAAGATTTGTAAGTGTTTGACCTAGTAAAGGAATAGAAGAAACTATGTCTATAATTAGGTTGAATGGGGATTTCGAGGAAATCCACAGAGTGAATCAATGCTTTCTAGAGGCTAATATTGTGTGCTTAAAGGTAACACTTAAACAAAGAAGTTGGGGTTCTTATTGTGTGTCGCTAAGTGTTGTTGCTGCGACGACGACCCTCCAAAATTTTTTCCTTATTCAATTTTGGAGCCTATGTGAACTATCATTTCAAGTTATCTCATGTCATCTTGTTATTTTTTCATGTTTTCCTAAGTGTCTACCATCCTTTCATCATTCCTAAGTGTCACTTTTCCTCCTAATTCAAAATTCTTTAATTGTCATCTTATTATCTTTGGAAGATCTTGTGTCACCTTTCTAAAGATAGGAAAAGCACTAGCTTTCTATTGACTTAGTGTTAGCTTTCTTCACTTAACATACATCCCACACAAAAGCAAGAAAGCACAACTTTTTCTCCTGGGGAAATTGCACTTTCTAAACTTAGTGCAGGCATTATTTGAGGAAATTGTACCTTCTTAAGACTGAGCACACTTCTATCTCTCAATCGAGCACTCTTATTTATCTCAGTCAAACACATTAATTATACACAAGGGGAGCACACTCATTGTTAATAGAGACTACACCCTAATTGTTCTCGAAAATTGTGCCCTCCTTGTCAACAAAAAGTGTGCCCTCTTCTTCCTCATACATGTGTTCTTTCTTCTTCAAATGTTGAGAACATTCCTAGAAAATAGGGGCCCTCTCCACATAATGTAACTAACTTACTCATCAATTGACAAGTGGTAATCATGCATTATCTTGCCTTGCATGTAATTTTATTTATAAGCATCATGGTTCATTATTCATTCTCACAATCATTGTTCACTCTGGGCTGAGAACATTTTCTCACCATAAAAACTCCTTCTTCAATCCTTGTCACAAGCGTGTCGATTCTTGGTAAGTTTTTCAAAGTGTCATTTTTATTTTCTTTGGTCATTTTTAGTGGTGCTTTTGTTTTCCTTAGTGGATTTTCAATTTGTTTTCACATATGAAGTGTCATTTTCATCTATACTTCCTTCTACAAGTGTTGTCTTGTTTCCACAAGTGGCATTTCTATAGACTCTTTGCATTCCATGACCTTTCACCTTCTTTTCATGATTGCGAGTGAATTTGTAAACACTTGTAGCTATTTTCTCTCATTATTACTATGTTCTTGTCTTGTTGCAGACCTTCACTTAACATTTTTTGAGTTTTTCTTGAGCCTGAGCACACTTCTAGAAAATAAAGACCCTTTATGATTTCAAATTGCTCACAGTAGAAAGGCTTCCTTCGAGAGTGCATGATGCATTCTTAAGCAACAATGTGGCACCTCTGTTCACTAAGGTTGTGATTTTCACCCTCACTAGCCCTCTCTAGTGCACTGTTCACTTCCAAGTAGTAGTGTGTCCTCTCCTTGCTCAATGTGATTGTGTCTTTCACCCAAGCAGTCACTCTCTCTCCACATGAATGTATGGCATAGTTTTAAGCCTCGGTCATGCCTATTTTCTCACTATTATCCTAACATGCACCCTATTCTTTGCCTTGGCATAGTGTGCACCTCTAATGTCTAGCTAATCCACCTTGTCTCACTTTTCATAGGGTTGTGCTTCCATCTTGCCTAGTTTTGTCCTTAATCACAATCTTTTGAATAGTTTGCATGTCATAGCTAGGGGATTTATTGAAACTAATTGTTGTTCACCATGATTGATTTTCCACGTGTAGGTGCTATAGTTATAGAATGAATTTGTCTCTCTTCATCTGTCGATACAATTCCTCTGACTACTCGACAAGTTAATTCAAAGGAAAATTCAAAAGATATTAATGAAAAGGTAGTAGAATATACTAAGCCAATTGTTCCTATTCTATCAGACACACAGTGCTTCACTGATAAATCCTTGAAAGTCTCATGGAAGGAAATTAAATATGCTTTCATGGAAAATCAATTCCCATGAAACTTGAAAGACAAGGAATTGTATATAAATATCGAGAGATCCAGGATACATAAAGTGGCATGCAGATTCCTAGTGATGCCTTGTGTAGAAGCTATCGAATGGATCATGTTACGTATGTATACCAAGAATCTAGTTCTCAATAGTGAAAGCAGAAATGAGATCATCACCTACCATTTTCATGACATACATTCTTATTACAAGATCGTAACCCCCAAAAAATATTTGAAATGCAGTTCTATGCAACTTGGGAAAACCTGAATACCGAGGAGATCTTCAAGTCATGGTGGCAAGATCCTACAAAATTTTGCCAAAGACCAAGTGCAATCTACCTGACCAAATATTTGAGAAATTTTTATCAATATCTCATTTTGATGTGTTGCGGATTACATGGATGGAAGAATGTAGAATATTTTGAGGAGAGTTGGTTTATCTGCTCAACCTATTTCTTTCAAGAGTCAAATTCTTCAACTAGGTCAATGAGCTCTCCCATGAACTGCAACTTCACATAGAGTAGGCCAAAATAGCTTTATAATCTAAACAAACACCAAGTTTCTACATGTTTGCTTATATTCTAGATGGAATTTGTGCCCGTTATGAGTTAACAAGAATGAAGTGGAACTAGACCATTCATGAGAAGTTGTTTGTCTACTTCCACTGCAGACTATTACCAGAAGTTAGTTTTTGAGGAGTATATACATAACTAGTTAAGAATTTCTTTGTAGTTGTCTATAATATGATCTTCGATATTGAACCTCCCTACATGAAAAATTGGGTGAAGGAAGCAATTTATGAGATTGCAAATTGTTTTTCTTCACCGCGGGGCACATACATCAAATGTTTCAAGTCTTAGACAACCCCTCACCCTATGTCAAGGTATGTGACCAATAAGTTGGTCCTGCAGAAGGTAGCCTATCAGTTGAACAATGGATTGTCTATACAACTCCAGAGGAGGAAGAAAGCTCCTTAGATATCTTCCATTTACAAATATGGCTTTATGAGCTTAAGATCATTCAGGCGGTTGATGTTGAAATTGAATAACTCAAGCACCTTCATTTTGGAACAATGATTTTTCATAGATATGATCCTAGAAAAAGCTGCACACAAAATTATGACAAGATATAATAAAATTGGCCATATGGACCTATAATTGTTCCAAAATATGAGAAAATTAAGAATTGGTACAATGCATTGAGGAAGAATTGGCCAGAAGATGAGGCAGGGTCCTCCCAGGTTCCACTGCCCAAGTGCCCAAGTTGACATTATATCACCTAGAAAGAGTCTAAAGAATGATTCGGTGGCAGAAAGAAGTAAAAACTTTAAGGCTGACCTAATGTGCAAAGGTGAAATTGAGGATAAGTAACAAAGGAAACAAAGGGAGGAAGACGAGGGAAAGTTATAAGCAATAAAGTAGAAAGAAGAAGAATGTAAGAGAGATGAGGAGTGCTTACAGAAAGAAGAAGAAGAAAAGAGGAAGCAAGTTGACTTGTTGAAGAAGAGAAAAACAAAGGAAGAAAAGAGGAGAGAAGAAAAAGAGGAACAATAGAAGCGGTCACGAGAAGAAGAAATGAATAAAAACCCATCAGAAGAAGCCACACAGAAGATGGAGGAAGAACATATGGCCCGTGAAATTGAAGTGGAATTGGAGGAGGAGGATGTCATTGAACGAATTGCAGATGAACCTAACACTCAGTTAGATCCTCATCTCACTAGTGGCCATCTCTCATTCAATGAAATGGGAATTGTTCCTCCACCTAATGACAGGGTTATGGACATATCCAACTTTACCTTCGATCAACTAAAGAAGAGAATTGTAAAATAAAGGCGAAGGTACTTTCCCAATGACCTTAATCATCCAGCCTTGATAGCCATAGAACGGATGATAGCATCCAATTCCAGGAGGAATCCTTGAGTAGTTATGGTAACGAATGTGGATTTTGAAACAACAAAACAAGACAATACAAAGTATATTTTTAGTGAGAATGAAAATTTTTGAAAGGAGTCGGTTGTTGCAAAACAACAAGTAGATCATATTGCCATAGAAAATCAGAGGTTGTCTTCCACCAACTTTAGCACAACAAAGCTACAGATGGTCATACTTAAAGAATTGATGCTGATGTAAGATACCATGAAGAAACTATATAGTGAGATTGTTCTCCTGCATGATATGGTGGTGCCCCTGGTCCAAATTCAGAAGAAATACCTAGAGATCTTAAAGGTCTTGAACGTTACAAGCGCAATTGTCGATTTGATGCAAGATTTGGCATCAAGTATCTTAACAATCTTGAGCGGTTGGTTAGGAAAGGAAGGATAGTAGCTGAGGTGGACAGAGCACATTAAAGGCTACATATTCAGAATTACACCCATCTCGATGAACAGGCAACCAATATTATAGCTACTTATGCTCGACTACATAGTAGTCTAGAGTCTCGGGCATTGAAACATAGAATACCTTTTGTGGGTTCACTTGGAGAAAGAGGGAGTAAGGATATCATCATGAAGGAGTTAAAAGAGTTCATAGAATAAGTCAAGTGAGTTGTAAGTTAATAAGGCATGGAGATGACCAAGAATTTTGTTCTATAGTATGCAATTGAGCCAACTAAGATTCACATGAAGTCATAAATGTTGTGGAGTAGTATACAGTTAAACTCCAAATCTATATTATCAAATGCATTGGAGGTAAATATGAGGTACATTGTAGAGCTACCAGTCAGAGTTGAAGTTATCATGGTAGATTTCGGAGCATGGCACTCCTACATCACAAATGAACTCCATTCTTAAGCCATTGATTTGTTCTTTTCTCCATGAGGATTTTTGTCTTATTATAGTTTTGTCCTATATAGCCACCATTTTGATGTAATTTGTATTTTATGAATAGAAGTTTAATGTAAAATAAATCCAAGAGACACATGTGGAATATGAAGAGTCACCTAGAACTACATAGGTTGTAGAAGTCAAAGAGTCATGGGGAAGCACAAAGGTAATTATCATTTGTTATAAATAAGCCCTCATAACCCAATCAAAGGGCTTGGGATTTTAGATTTGAACTTGGCTCCTCTTGTGGTGCATAAGGGAGAATATCATTCTTTTGTAGAAGCAAGTTGTAGCTTCATGTTCCAATATTGGAGCTAGTGTTTCATCAATGTAACTGTGTACTTGGATCTTTCATTAATTATCAAAAGCTCTCAGACCCAACACTCTTTTATGCATGTGTCATAAATGTTGTAAGATTATTCTTTAGCTGTTTGTGTTATATGTTGTGTTACACTTACTAAAGGAAATGAACTATTTTGTTTCTTTAGATATGAATCTTGTTAAATGGGTGTTGTTATATGTTTACATGATCGTTGTTATCTTGTGAACGAATTTGCAGGTTAATCAAGGGTTCTTTCTCGCTTGCCCTCACGCGACTCTCTAGGATAGTACTAATACTTTTCTATTAGAGTCCCATATTCATTTCCCTCCCATGGAAGCTCCATTTACACTTTACACTTGGTGTCTCATAAATCTTACATACTTGTTACCCAAAGTTATGTGTATGATCTCTTATGTATGTTTTTCAGCCAAGGCATTCCTTTAAAATCACTTGCAATGGTGTTCAAACCTGATATATGGATGGGGCTCCTACACCAAATGATGTGAGATATAATTGGGACTTCACATCGAGGAGGCCCCCTATATGTTGGTGGAATCCAACACCATCAAAAAAAGCTTATTTTAAGGCTTGGTGTACTCCATTGTGAATTTCCCAAAGTGGTTGGCTTGGTTACATTGACCCAGGTAATAAAGGATTTTTGAAACCAACTTTCTCATTAAAGGGTTTCCATGGTAAACACTAGTATTTTTTCTTTGATATGTAAATGATTATTGAAAATTTTATTTTGGTGTTAACATTAATATAGACATTCCAAAAAAATTGTCCATCTAGACTAAGGAAAGGTGACTTGAGGGAGAGTGATATATCTTAAAGGAGTTTTTCTGCAATCAACAAGATGTAACCAAGTCATCATTTAGTGTGTCACAATTCGAAACAACACATAAGTAAGTTGCATCATGATATATATATATGGGTAGGTGTATATAGTATGAAAGTGAAAAATCCATATGAAATAAATGGGAAAAGTGAGATGCACTTTACAATCTAGTATAGATGAAGAATGTAATGTAATCTAACAATATTAGACTAGGAAATAATAAAAGTTGTGACTTGTTGGGTAAATGTGATAATTATTTAAAAAAATGTAAATGAGTAATATTTCTATTAAAAATAAGTTACAATTGAGCTAGACACCATATTAACACAAAAAGAATGTTGTCCCTTAACAAAAATCATCATACTATCTAGCAATATGTGTCCATAAGCACTACATTTTGAGATATGCATTGGTATTCCTTCTCATGTACCTTAATTATCACCAAAAATATTGATGCCATGTTATTATTGATAAAATACTTATACCTATGCAATACCTTATGTATTTCCTACACTTCGGTGTATCCATGACCAAAAACTTCCACAAATGCCCAAACAAGAGTTATATGGTAAACACCCAAAAAAAGGTTGAACCAAAATTTCCTAATTAGCAAGCAAATAAAACCATATCGAAATGCCAACACAAGAGAGAAAATACACTATAGACACAAGTTAATACAAAATAAATAAGAGAATAGAGTGGTTGCAAGCAACCAATCTGAATTTCCTTTCTTGAAATCAATCAAAACCCAAAAATTTGGATTAGAATCTGTTGGCCGATAAAATTACCTATTTTTACCCACTTTTACCTGTTCCTTTTTATCCATTTCATAGCTCTTTTGAGTTCAACTTATATCACAATTAATGAAATGTATATTGTATTGGAATTTATTCTTGAAATGTTAATTAATGAAGCATAGTCCTAGGGGAATGATGCTTAGACGATTTGCTAATAGATTTCTCCTACATATTCACGTCAGACGTTGTTCAATAGAAGATAACTAATATGAACTTAAACAGGAAAGCAAAAAATTATAGATATAACCATAAATACAGAGATGCATCAAAATAACACTTCATTTCATTAATATCAAAATATTGAAATATGCTTACAAACATAATAGAAAAAAACTAGATCGGGCGATGATAGCTTATCTATGAGAAGAGATGTGGTGGCTACATGCCTTTGAACTATGCTATAGTGAGGCTCAAGGGCCTATTTATTATTGAACAACAAGATAAAACCCTAAACAACCAAAACCCGAACCTCGGGATATATAACGCCAAGAGTTTGTGGGCCCTGTTGGGGTTAGTTGGGCAACCAACTTCCCGGGACTGTAACTTGGTCATATTATCTATGTTTAGCGCGTACAATACCTTGTTGGAAATGTCTCTCTAAATACTATAGGATTTGTGGCATGCCCGTGCCTACAACCTACATGAGCCTGCATCAGACCTCAAAAAACGTCGTTTAGGGGGTCAAAACTGCTCTGGAAGTTTAGGACCCCAAAAACTGCTAAAAATAGTGAATGTTGAAATAAACAAGGAAATAGATGAAACCGACTGGAGGTCTAGGTGGAATAGGTGGGTGGCCACTAATCTCCACTTCGACCATTCCTCCCCCCTTAGGAAGAAATAGTCCCCATTACGTGCAGAGACTCCATGAGGTGACGAAATTTATGTTGAACCTGGTCCCTAGTCAACCACTTGACCTGGTGAAGAAGTTGGCATGCTTTGACAACTCGATATAGTTGTATCATCTATTGGCGATTTTTCTTGATCTGTGTGTCCATGAATTGATCAATTGTGGCTTGTTACATGCAGTCCGGGTTGAGCTATGTTGGTGTGATTTGTTCTGCAATGTCGGATGTGTCCAACCATGGTGGAAAGTATGGTCGAAGGCGGTCTACATTGAAAAATGGGTGCATACCAAGGAACAGTGAGATGTTAAGCTCGAAGGAATTGTCACCGATAGCCTTGGTGATGTTTTATGGCCCATGTTAGGTTCCTATACCAATAGGAGTCATAATTTTGAATGACTAAGGTTAAGCCTTGTAAAATTGTACATACCTTTGCTTTCTGCAAATGTTTTCCATATTAAAAATTAAAAAATGTAAAGAGGTTATGTCCTAAAAGAAAATCAAAGGACAAAAAGAAAAAGAGAAGGTCAAAAATGAAAATATATGAACCCCAAAAAACAAAAAGAGACCATGAAAGTGTGCAAGTCTAAATGCCACTACTATTTACTTTTATGCATAATAATGATTGTGTGCAGCTTGTTATTCATGCCACAGTCCATGGTAATCAAACTGTTTAATGTTGATTATATCATGCTTTGAATTTTATGTTTATAGTTAGAGAATAAAATCTTACCAAAAAGCTTAATCTTGGCAGATCAGTAGATAGGTAGAGAAATCAAAGGAGCTCATCAGTTTAATCTGAGTCCTTGAAAGACATAAGGTTAGAAGTAGATAACTTGTTTTATAAAAGAAAAGTTAGAATAAGGGTTTTCTAGCCTAAATGCACCCAGATAAATGAAGAAAAAATGTTAGGGTAAGTAATGGGTAAGTAGAAGAAGGGTTGTTGAAGTATACAGTTGATTGGATAAAATCACATTTATCATGCTTGACTATATGCTTTAATGTGCATGAGCAGTAAAGAAAGCAGGAACAATGGTTTATAGCTTGATTTAATTAACTCCCCCTCAATCATTTCACCCCTTTACTTATTGATTTCCCCATTCATAAGTAAGTTCTAGTACTTAAACCCTTCAATTCATAAAGGCTCAGAGAATTTCTCTGACTTTTGGAGGGACCGGACCATCAGGTTAAGGACTTATGGACCTCAAGTATTAGAATCCCCTTCATAAAATTCTTCTCCCTTCATTTCCCTTCATTAGCCTAACAAAACCCCTTTTCCTAAGGTTAAACTTCATTTGCCTAGGAAAAAGTAAAGAAACCCCCATGTAAATCCTATTTCACTCAAAAAACCCACAAAAGACATCTTATCCTAAGTATTAAGTGTATGTAAGTAAAGTGTGCAAATATTACATTGACATTTATACTTAAGGGTATATTCACTCCACCAACTTCATATTAATTTTTAACATTATTATATAATTCCCATAATACCTTTTCCCTTATAATAATTAAATCCCCTATGTAATATCCCAACCCTTAGATTTAATAAAAACTATACAATTCCCCCATATCCCGACAAAACCCTCTTAATACGGCCCTTGGGCCCCCCCAAACCTCCTTCCATTTCCTCCGCGCTAGTTTGCCACCCGACCACCATCTGATAATCTGTGCCCAAATCAAATGGCGCATATCCATATCGGGATCACCTGATGCCCGACCTTTAGCCGAAGTTAAACCGTCATTAAACCCCACCTGATCAATTAAACCCGTGCTTAAAGTCTTAATTAATCACAAATCGTTGAAGATTAAAGTCCTGAGCCCCCCTGAAACCCATGCTTTTATCACCTGTGCACTTCCCTCACCCGATTTCCATGTGATCACCATCCCCCTCATCTGACAGTCCATAGCCATATCGGCCACGCTTGATGGTCGATCGTTACCCGCCGGATAAAGCGGTTTTCCCCGGCCCCCTGACTGCAATGTGTCAATCACTGGAGTAGATTGGGTGACCCCTCCCAAATACCACCCAACCCTCACAAATAGTGCAACGGCCTGGGAAACCACCTCCCTGCATAAGACAAGACCATCATTGTTCACTTAACTAATCCTACGCCAAAATTTAAAAAGTTGCCCGTTAAAACCCTAAAAACCCTCGTTTTCATTCCTTTTTCCCTGTTTCATAGTAAAACCTATCAAACCCTTCCAACGCCACCCTAAACCTCTACAACACAATTTGACCTCTGATTACTTTCAAAACATTGCCATGACTCCTTCCCCAAACATCCCTGTGCAATAAAGCCATCAATTGCCTTTCCTACCACCCTATGTTTTCTTAATGATTGTTGTATTTTGCAGGTAATTAGCGAAGACCAGTGCTTGGATAAATAGTTTTGATACTAATCACAAAAATTGTTTACTCCAAGACTCAAAAGGAAATCTATTTAAAAAACTTCATTCAGAACAAGAAAACAATTATACACAGAACAGAGAAAGAAATCATTTACATAGAGACATTGACTGTTAAAACAAAGGAACCAGATAGAGCATACAGTCAAAAGACAAACATATCAAACATACAGAAATTTGATCAATATCCATTACCATATGCTAATACATATAAAAAACTAAATAATTTTGCTGTTGAAATACACAGTAAAAAGTTAAAATGTACAATAAAAGTAAAAACACAATAAAGGATATTGACAGGTCATCAAAGTAAAAGAGTATCAGTGTCAAAGGGTATCATATGAAAGCCAAAAGTAAATGAAGCTTCTAGCGTAAATGATCAAATAGCAAAGCAGCATAAAGGGATAAAACCAAACCATAAAGGCTAGTAGCACCACAATAAATGGGATAGCATGAAAGCAGTTCAATAGCTATCTCTATCTTCTTGCAAGAAGATAATTGTATTTCCTAGATTAAATCTCAAGTTAGTTTAAGATATTTTGAATAATTTTATGTATAAATACTTCACAATTCGAAGTATGTAGGGTGGATTCTTAGACATTTCTATAGACTTCTTGATCAAAAGACTGTAAAGCCATTGTATCACTGACTGAGCCAGCAAGCTGGATTGATGAATAAAGACAAGATATTTCACAGGATTCATGTGTTAAGTGAAGTGCAAACAAGTATTTTCTCATGTTATTGTTATCTTTCTTAAAGTTTTTCCACAATATTTAATGTATTTCTTAATCTTAATGCTATAACTGGAACAATATCTCAAAGTTTGTTTAATTACACTATGTTTTAACAGTTAGGCATATAATGTTTTCACTCATATCTAAGTTAAGGAATTCTTAGTTGCTCCTTAGTTTAGGTTGTTTTCTTGCTAATCTAGACCAAAGGATTCTTAGTTGCCCTTCGCTTTCGATTACCCTTTATTCCTCGTTTATATCCTGGTCTAAGAATTCTTAATTGCTCTCTCACCCTGATTTAAACCATTTCATCCCCCCTGTCCCAAAGACCTGCACTATACTCTGCTAGCTTGCCCTTTGAACATTCCCTTTAGTGAGTTGATTCAGTTTTGTTTCCTTTCTGTTGACTCCATAGCCGAATGGTATAAAAACATCATTATATCCATTTGTTTTAAGGATTCCACCATTCACAATTCAATACAAATCAAAAACCCCCCATGAACATTCATAACTAGCCTGAAATCTCAGCAAGAAAAGCTAAATCATATAGAGAGAGCCCTCTCTAAGCCTAGGTTGGCTAGAGCCTATGCCCAAAATTTGGTTTGTGGTTACCTCAGTCATTTTCTTTCTTCTAATAACTTCTAGAGAAATTTCTGAGTTCTAACAGCCCATATCAAAGTAGGAAAAGTTTGCAGTGGGGTCTAGCGAGGCACTCCTTCTGCAAATGTAGCCAAACTTTGTCACCCACCTGGAACTTGTGTGGCACTCGTTGTTGATCATGGCATTGCCTGTACTTAGCATCGGCTCTGTCCAATATATCATGGTCCTACTAGCAGATGTGTTGAATGTGCTTAATGAACTTGTTAGCCTTCTCAGATTTAGACTAGATGTGAGTTGAATCTGCTTGAGTGGCTGCAAATGGTATGGCCACATCAATGGGACATAATCGCTAAAATCCCTACCCTACCTAAAAGAGTTTGTGGCTCGTTGAGCTGTGGAGAGATCTATTGTAGTTTTGTTGGGCATAGGGGATACTTTCATCCCATGTGCATGGATCCTTCGATTTGTACATGCACTAAATGTGTACAATCATCATGTTGACAACCTTTGTTTGGCCATCAGATTGGGGATGGAAATTCATGGACTTAGTAAGTTTTATATCAAGCATCGACCAGAGACTTGACCAAAATGCACTCAGGAATATGTTGTCCTGATCTGAGATAATGGGCTGTGGGATCCCAAAGTGTACTCACACTCACTCAAAGAAGAGCTTAGCAGCAACCTCTATTGTGATACTCTTCTTGCATGTCACCATGATGGCCATTTTAGAGAATTTGTCAAAGACCACAAAAACACAGTCACTATCATGCTTAGTAGAAGGAAGGCCTGACATGTAATCCATGGAGATAGATTCCCAAGGTCGACTAGGAGTAGGTAGAGGAGTATATATTCCTTTCTTCTTGATGGTTGGTTTGGAAATGGAGAAGGCGGTGCATGATCTAATGTAATTCCCGACATCTTGACGAAGTTTCGACCAACAAAAATACTTCTGCAATACCGCCACTATTTTTTTCTACTCTTAAATGTCCAA
The DNA here is from genome assembly GCA_000404065.3 of Pinus taeda. NCBI lineage: Eukaryota > Viridiplantae > Streptophyta > Pinopsida > Pinales > Pinaceae > Pinus > Pinus taeda. The sequence continues at coordinate 383,098 of APFE031013625.1, read as the reverse complement.
TGGCCCAACTGTAGTGCACCTCCCAAATCATCTTGGCATGATCACTTGAAGGAACACAGATGTGTCCCATGTGGTATAACAGTGCATCCTAAAGGTGAAAATTTGGAACTTTCCTCCCTTACAACAGTGTCTAGTATGTGCTACCAAATTTTGGATCGCTCTGGTAAATATGTGGCCACCCCGAAGTCTTATGCCCACTGGAGTCGAACACAGTGATCAAAGCCATGAGTGGTGGTCAGCTGAGACAGTCTACAACATTATTTATGTTCCCCTTCTTTTACTTAATGTTCAAATGGAACTGTTGCAGGTAGGTGGACCATTTATGATGGTGATCGTTACGCAAATTCCCTTGTGTCTGTATGGACTACAGGGGACGGTGATCTATGTGGATGATCGTTTCCTTCCCCATAATATAATGCTTCCATTTACAACAGGCTTGCACAATGGAATACATTTTTTTTTTGTAAGTGGGATACTTTTGGACTGTGTCTAAAAGTGTCTCACTATGGTAAGCCACTCGATGCCCTTGCTGAGTAAGAACTGCACCAATAGAATAGTTGAAGGCGTCTATCTCAATATCAAATGGTTGTTGCAAACCTGGTAATATGAGAACTAGTGTAGAGAAAAGATGATTCTTCAACTCTATAAATGCCTTATGTTGGGTTTCATACCAAAAAAAAAAATCTTTCTCTCTGCTCTTGCTGACTTGACCTAAATGCCAAGTGATATGAGAGAACCCCAACATGAACCTGAGGTAGAAATTGGCAAGACCCAAAAAGTTGTGGAGATATGTTAGAGTGGTTGGGGTTTTCCAATCCTGAATGACTTTTATCTTGGTTGGGTGCACATGCACACCCTACTCATCAATAATGTACCCCAAATATTGAACCTGGGTCATTCCAAAAGTGCATTTCCCCAAATTGGCACACAACTTGTGTTGTCACAAGGTTTGAAGAACCTGTCGAATATAGTGGAGGTGCTCTTCCCAACTCTGGCTAAAGATCAAGATGTCATCTAAATACACCTCCACGAATGCATTGGTGAAGGGTCACAAGATGTTGTTCATTAATCTCATGAAAGTTGTGGGGGAATTGGTCAACCCGAAAGGTGTGACCAACCATTCGTAAAGGCCTTCCTTGGATTTGAAGGTTGTCTTCCACACATCGGAGGGTTCAATAGGTACCTGGTGATAACTGAACTTCATGTCAATGTTGCTGAAATATTTGGCCCCCTTGAGCTTGTCCAGATGGTCATCAATCCATGGGATTGGGTACCTATTCTGGACAGTGATCTTTTTCAGTGCTCGATTGTCAATACAAAGTCTCCAGGTCTTGTCCTTCTTTTGTACCAATACAATCAGTCTCCCACAGGGTGATGAGCTTGGCCTAATGTTCCCTTTCTAAAATAGCTCCTGAATTTGCCTCTTGATCTCATCTTTCTCCATAACAGAGCGTCGATAGATTGGTCCATTGGGTATTTGCATGCCCAGGTTAGATCAATGGATTGCTTGACCTAAGAGTGCATAGGTACCCCTATAGGTGAGGCAAAAATGTCCCTATACTTCTCCACAGCCTTGTCCATCTGTTTTTGTTGTGCAGAGGAGCTCTGTTTGGAAGTTGTGGCCACAACCTTCTTCTTTCCCTAAGGGAAAATCATAAGGAAAACAAATTTCCTATTCTGGGAAATGATCTTACTGCATTGCTTTGCAGTGATCAACGAGATGGTGATAGGAAAGTCTACCTCCAGTATCTTGTACAGCTTATTACCGAAAGTAATAATCACAAAGTGAGGTCTAGACTCATATAAAGTATGTCACTTCCACAAGTATGGTTTTCCTAATAATACATCACAAAATTCAAGAGGAGCAACATCACACATTACCTCATCTATGAAGGGCTTGATGTTGTAGGGAAGGTGGCACTTTTGGTTGATGCATAGATCTCATCCTTGGTGAAGTCCCCTGATGGTGTATAGCTGCAGATGTGTTGTCGTCGGTTCTTTTGGCTCTTTTTGCTGACAATAAATTGCAATGGAGAACCCTTCACACACATATATGAGTGGAAGATGCATTCCCCCTCCTTCGGATCTTCAGGCTCATTCTTCTAGGTCTTGGTGGTGGTCGCAGTGGCACTCGACTCTACGTCAATGATCTACTTCCCTTTATCATTCCCCTTGTCAGGTTCTGACTCAGAGTCGGAACATGCATATGAATCGGAAGCCTTCAGCTCAGCCACCAGTGACTACTTGGCTCAGCACTCACTTGTGCTGTGAGTGGAGCTCTTATGGAACTCACACCATTTTCTCGTGTCCTTCTTTCTCGTCGTGGTGTTTTTCTTTGCTTGCGTCTTCTACAAGTTTTCCTCGGTCACCCCACCTTGGCTTTGGACTTTTCTTATTGGTTTGGGGGGACTTTTTCTTTGCTTCAAATTCACAGATCCAAAGTCTCGCTTCTTTTGTTTAAACTTCTGCTCAATCTTGACAGTGTATCGGTATGCCATGCCAAGTGAGAAGATGTCCAGGAACTGCATCTTGTCCTGGATGTACTTGTTTAGACAATTGTTGTACTTAAGTACCAAATTCCTCTTAGAATCCTTGATACCCAACTTTGTGTGAACGGTATGGAAAACATTTGTGAACTCTGGCACATCTTGGTCCCTTCCCTGTCGTAGCATGCTCCACGTTACGTATTTATCTTCATAGCTCCCGATAGGGTAATATTGTTCCTTGATGGCATCTCGAAAAGAATCCCAAGTGGGTGTGGCTGAAAATAGTGAGGATTCCCTCTCATCCTTTTGTTCATAGTAGGTTTCCCACTAGTCCTTAACATGTGGGGCGACTTTGAGAAGTGAAAAAGTAATCTTCTCCCGATTGGAAAAGTCATGAACTGAAAAATATCCTTCCAACAAATTCAACCATTTATCTACAGTGTCTGCATCTATTTGGCCTTCAAGTATGGGAATATCAAAGTTAACTTGTACCTTAAAAGGAGTGAAGCCTCCAGAGTGGCTGCTGGATGAAGATGTGTCGCCTGTGGGTAGCCGTCAGAGGATCTGGGAAAAGTTATCCATCATTGCATTCCTCTGTCACTCGAGAGCTTCCTCGAGAAATTGAAATGATCTCCTACCCCCCTCGTATTTATTTTCTTTCGCCATGGGAGGTCATCCGAGTTTGCGAGGTTGGTCTTGCAAAGGTTCAACCAATTCGAGCCCTAACTCCTTATAAACTTACCAAATTGAGGACATGCAAAGAAAAATAGAGAAAGAGAAGGTCGCTTTGATACCATTGATCCGAACTTAAACAAAAACACAAAAAATTATAGATATAACCATAAATATAGAGATGCAGCAGAAATAACACTTCATTTCATTAATATTAAAATACTAAAATATGCTTACAAACATAATGGAAATAAACTAGCTCAGGCAATGGTAGCTTATCTTTGAGAAGAGATGTGGTGGCTACATGCCTCTAAACTATGTTACAATGAGGTGCAAGGGCCTATTGATTATTAAGCAATAAGAGAGCCCTAAACAACCAAAATCTTAACCCTAAGAGATGTAATGTTAATATTTTGTGGGCCCCATTGGGGTTAGTCGGGTAGCCAACTTCCCGGGGTCGTAACTTGGTCATATTATCTTTGTTTGGCTTGTATGATACCTTGTTGGAAATTTCTCTTTGAGTACTACAGGATTTGTAGCAAGCCCTTGCCTATAGCTATGGGCCTGTAGCGAACCTCAAAAAACGTCATTTAGGGGGTCAAAACCGGTCTGGAAATTTAGGACCCGAAAAATTGCTAAAAATAGTAATTCTTAAATAAATAAGGAAACATATGAAACCAACTGGAGGACTAGGTGGAATAGGTGGGTGGCCATCAATCTCTAATTGGATCAATAACCCAGCGCAATGTTGTTGACGGTTTGGCAGTGATATTTAAGGATTGAACCGTTAAACTGCTCAACTGTCGAATAGCTGACAAATCGACTTTGATTGTTATCTTTTTATTATGTTTCTATTTGAGAAATCATTGTATATTTGTGGACAGACATGATTACCACAATTTCTAAGTTCGTTAAATTCTATTCATGTAATGATGAAATGTATAAGTAAGGCTTGGCGGAGAAGAATGATATGTTGGAAATAATACTGAGAGGGGGGGTGAATCAGTATTATCACATTAATAAAAATTTTTCATTTCCAAACTCTGATTCATATATACTACTTCCACAACTTCTTATGATTAAGTTAATTGATCTTCAATGAGTGCATTAGAACATTATCAACCATATTATCAGTTAACAAATGCAGTAACATAGAATACATCATCACACAT
>APFE031013625.1:358054-376540 GCA_000404065.3 Pinus taeda | reverse complement strand
CAAGTACTAGTAAGTCACCCAGATAACCAGATCCACAATAACAGTAAACTAAACCCAGAACACCTTATCAACAAAAAAATCAGTCAACAAAAGATCTTAAGGCAGATACGCAATTTCCTTTTCTCTGGCCTGCATCACTACGCACTTCACCTTCTGTGGCGCCGCGCACCTCTGCAGCTGCGCCTTCTGTGGTGCCTCTGTGGCGTCTCCGCACTGCGCCTTTTGTGGTGCCTCTGTGGCATCTCCGTACTACACCTTCTGTGGCACCTCTGTGGCATCTCCGCACTACGCCTTCTGTGGCGCCTTTGTGGCATCTCCTGTGGCGCCTTCGCACTGCGCCTTATGTGGCGCCTCTGTGGCATCTCCGCACTGCACCTTCTGTGGCGCCTCTATGGCGTCTCCGCACTGCGCCTTCTATGGCATCTCCGCACTGCGCCTTTTGTGGCGCCTCCGCACTGCACCTTCTGTGGCGCCTCTGTGGTGTCTCCGCTCTACGCCTTTTGTGGCGCCTCTATGGCGTCTCCTGTGGCGCCTCCGCACTGCGCCTTCTGTGGCATCTTCTATGGCGTCTCCGCACTTCCGCCGCTGCAGCGCTCGAGAGATCACCCTTCACAGATTCGCTTTCCACTTCACTTTCATATAGATCAAGCTTTTGAAACAATAACCCAATATTTCAGATCTTAAGATATTCAACCCAAAAACATGCCCAAGCCAAATGATCTCCTTTCTTTATATAGGCAAGCTCTTCCCTCCAATCATGGACCAATACAGGCAAACCTAGATCAAAAACGTGGACAATACCATGAACCAACCATGAAAGTGCGTGAACTTTTTCCACATGAATAAACTTTTCTTTGCATAACATTCCATACTTTTCTTTCACATGAAATAAACTTTTCTTTGCATAAAATTCTGTGAACTTTTCTCTACATGAAGTAAACTTTTCTCTTCATAAAATTCCGTGAACTTTTCTCCTGCGTACTTCTTAATTCTCATCATATTGAGATCCATTCCATGGGTGTTTCCATCAAGTACAACATCTGTAACATATAACCATACCAGAAACATAATGCCAACATGATAGACTTTCCCTTTGGGCATGTAACAATAGAACTTTATTTGTAACTCTTTTTTATTAATGTGAATTCTAGTTTTCTGTAATATCGTGTGATCTCTAACTCTTATCCATAGCCATGATTAGAGAGTTGGGCTTGATCTCTCGATCAGGTGTTATTGGATTCAATCGTGTGAATAGGTATGCTTCTTAGTTTTAATGTTAATGTTTTATAATCGTTGTTTCTTTCTTTACCACTTTTTAATCTTGTTGTTATTCCTAATCATTGTTACTTCATATTGTTTTTAGTGTTATGTACTTTGTTGTTACTCGATTCATAGCATTCATTGGGCCTTGTATTTTGTAATTTCTCAATACTGGGTACGGAACGTGTGGCCTACATAAACTTTGCATGATAACCTTGAAATAATCAACGAACCCTGGATTGGCAAATAAATGTGAAAAGGATTGAATCTATAAACCCATATTAAAACCCCAACAGTTTGGCATTGTTTTCAAGGAGGCTATCAAAGGAACAAAAGTACAACCAGTATTGACCATAGGAACGCTCTCTCGTCCTGGTTAGGCAAGGTTTTTACCAAACCTTTTCTAGGACCTGAGCATTAAATTGTTTTGAATTCTTTAATTTCCTACCTTTATAATTGATCGTAGGAACCACTCTCTCATCCTGTTCAAGTGAGGCTTTTCAACCACTCTCTTGTCCTGGTCAGGCGAGGCTTTGCATCCGCTCACTCGTCCTGGTCAGGTGAGGCTTTGCATCCACTCACTCGTCCTGGCCAGGCGAGGCTTTGCACCAAACCTTTTCCAAGACCAGAGCATTAGATCGCTTTGATTGTTTCCTGCTTTTTGATTGATTATAGGAACCACTCTCTCATCCTGGTTAGGCAAGGTTTGTACCAACCCTTTTCCAAGACCTGAGCACTAGATCACTTGATTTTTTAAAATTTTAATATTAGGAACCATTCTCTCGTCCTGGTCAGGCAAGTTCTGTACCAAACCTTTTCAAGGACTTGAGCATTAGATTGACTTGTTTGTTTTAATTCTATGCCTTTTTTATCGTAAAAACCCACTCTCTCATCCTAGTCAGGCAAGGTTTGTACCAACCCTTTTCCAATACCCAAGATCTAGATTTGTTTTGGTTGTTTTAATCTAATTTTTTGCTTCTTAAATTGTATGAACATGGAAACAAACAAAAGGGGCAGAGCAAGACCCACAAAAAGAGGTTAAGGAAGGAAAGATCTAGGCAGAATCACCTATATCCAGGAAATCATCACAAGAGATGAATCGAGAAACTCATCAAGGGGTTTTGTCAGGGTAATATCTTAGATGGGATCTAGGCCCCAGACATTCCCGCAAAACAGAGCCCTCCTCAATAGCATAAACAAAATCCAAAGAATAGAAATAAGAGAGCATAGGATCTGAGGAATTAAGTGTTGAAGGTTCTGAAGAAGAAGAGGTAGGGGAAGTAAATCCTCCACCTGATCGGGGAAGCGTTATTAAACAAAATTAGTTGTGTATCGTTGAACAACTGGAACCTGCTGAAATTCCAAGCAAATATTGGATGATATTAATAGCCAAAAACAAAACTTCTATAGTTGAATTTCCAATTGGAGAAATTAGGGGCGATGCACCCATGAAACCTATTCCTTTAACAGCATTACCTAATTTCTAAGGTCTCTCTTTTGAGGATCCAGATACATTCCTCTTCGAGTTCGATTTTTTCTGCCAAGGATATGATTATGTTTTAGATGCTCAAAAACTGAAGATATTCCCTGCTACTTTGAAAGGAACAACATTGCGTTAGTTTATGGGTCTACGAGGAAAATCTATCATCACATGGGACAATATGAAGCAAATTTTTCTCGAAAAATATTAGGACTACTAGAAGTCTCAAGACATTAAAGAAGAAATATTCAAGATCATGCAAAAGGAGAAAGAGAATATGGAGGATTTTATGGAACACTTTAAATACAACCTGCAAAGATCAAGCCATAGTGATTTGGATAAGGATAAATATAATTTTACTCCGAGCAATGAGAGAAGAATCTTTGGAACTTCTGAATGTGGTAGGAAATGGGGATATCTCAAAAGAAGAGCTTTATACTATTTGTGAGAATTGTGTGTCATGTGTTCACAAGGGGATACAAGGTATAAGCAAGGAACACAAGCTCTTAAATCATCCAGTAGTGTGGTCACAAAAGCGGAAATTGGGAACTTACTGGACAATTTTAGGACTGAAATCCTAAGCAAATTGTCCTCATAGATAGACGTTCTAAAAGCAAAATAGAAACACAAGGAAGTTGAGAAAGCAATGGCCATCTTCTGCCATCAATGTAGGAAGAAGCACCCGCTAAAGGAGTTTCCACTTAATACCATCAAAACCTGTGCAATATGTGAACAAAACTACTCCACCAGCACGTGTCCGTCACTTCCTAGGCTGAAGGCAGTTTTTCAAGGAGAAAATGAAGAGACATACTAGCTTTATTTTATGGGACCAAATAAGTCATGGTAACTGCGACCATAGAATGTGAATCAAGGTATGACTCAAGACCCTTCTCAATATTTTAGTAATTGGAATTTTCAGGCTTAGCCTGCACCATATCGACCTTCATGGTTGTAGTATTATTAGTATCCTACGCCCATGTAGCCCTGGTCACCTCAACCTAGTCCAGTCCCTTCTTGGTCTCAGAACTGGCATGGACCCCCTCTTCCTACAAATCAACTTCCCCAGCATATGACACAACAATAGTTACATATCCCACCCAATTCCTCTATCAATACTCCTCCTCTTCATCCTCAACTACATGCTCAACCTAACCTAGACCTGAATAATAGGGGAGCCCAATAGGTTGAGACACTCAACCATCCTGCATGTGGTATTTCCACTTCAAAATGCAATGAATTGAATCTTCAATCTGAACAAGTGGTGAATACAAATACTTCACCAATAATTGTTGAACAAACTAATGATGAAGTCTTAGAACCTGAAGTTAAACACTGCTCTGGGGAAGCTGGGGTAAGCCAACACAAATTGTTGTGGAATAGTAGCCCCCCACAAAAGTAATTGTCGCTTGAGGAAGTCACACAGGCCCACCTTATCTTGAGAGGTTGTCCCTAAGAAAACAGATCCCTCAACCTGAATTTGATCTTCTAGAGGAATTACAGAACTTATTTTTTAAGATTCCATTGCTTCAGGCCATGAAGGATGTGCCAATTTATGCTAAAACAATTATGGAATTGTGCTCCAAGAATCTTGGTAGGAATCTGAAAGACCCACTTACTATTCATCTCAACGGGAATTTGTTAGACATAATGTTGAGAAAAACTATACTCATCAAATATGGTGACCTAGGAAACCTTATCCTCATAGTCCAAATCAATGGGGTTGATATTTCAAATGTTATGGTAGACCTTGGTGTTTCAATTAACATTATAACATCAACAATTGTACTTACTCTAGGATTATTTAATCTTAAATCAACCCCAACGGTTCTAGAACTTGCAGATCAATCTACCGTGATACCTGTAGGGAAATTGGAAGATGTAACTATTTTTGTGGATTCTTGGGAATACCCTGTCAATCTCTTAGTATTGCACACTCAATCTCTAGTTGGGGAGAACCCCCTAATTTTAGGAAGTCCATGGATCACTACGACCAATGTCTATATTGGGTGTCGATCAGGAAACATGGTAATATCAAATGGAGAGATTATGAAGAACCTCATGCTTTATCATCCTATAGAACCAAGCTCATTGGTCGAACCAGGGTTTACCCTAGTAAAAAAATCCTTCCCTTCGGAATGAATCTGAACCTGAAAACGAAAGTGTTAGACCAATTCTCAATATTGGTGAAGCTCTTTGTTTCAAAGAAGAAATGGACAATGATGTTATTAGTACGTTTATCAGTGATCCTGATTCTGTTTCTTGCCCGACTTGACGACTATTAGAGTTTGTTATGAGTTGTACTACCCAAGAAGCTAGTCAACCAGAAACTAAAATTGAAAATGTTCCTGTCGTAGTAAACCATAACATTATTCCAGTAGAGATTGATCCAGGGAATACACTGAACATCAATCCCAATCTATCGCCCTCCCAAACTGAACAATTATTAAAAAATATTCAGAATGAGAAGGAGTCCTTTGCTTGGGAATACATGGATATGAAAGGGGTTCATCCCGATTTATGTACCCATCACATATATATAAGAGAGGAATGTCGCCCTGTTCACCAACCACAAAGAAGAATGAACCTTGCTTTTAAAAACATTGTTAAGGAAGAATTGTAGAAGCTATTGGATGTTGGGTTTATTTATTCGATCTCTGACAGTCAATGGGTATCCCCATTAGTCATTGTCCCAAAGAAGAATGATAATTGGAGGATTTGCATTTATTATAGGGAACTAAATAAAGCTACCTAGAAAGATCACTTTCCCTTACCTTTCATTGACCAGGTTCTCAATACACTAGCAGGAAGGAAGTTCTTTTCGTTTCTAGACAGATTCAATGGATATAACCAGATCCAGATAGCTCTCGAAGATCAAGATAAGACCACTTTTACTTGCCCTTGGGGGAACTTTTTAATACTAGTTCCTCCCATTTGGATTCTATAATGCACCTGCTACTTTCCAACGGGTGATATTTGGAATCTTTTCTTATTTGATTAATGATAGTGTTGAAATTTATATGGATGATTTTACCCCGTATGGTGATTCTTTTGAAAATGGTTCGGAAATTTTAGAAAAAATACTTAAACAATGTAAATAGACTCATGTTTCTCTTAGCACAATAAAATTTCATATGATGATGGAAGAAGGGGTCGTCATGGGGCATTTACTTTCAGCTGCAGGAATACGGGTTGACCCTGCTAAGGTTGAGGTAATATTAAATTTTTCCACTCCAAAGGCATATATAGCGGTACTTAGCTTTATTGGTTATGATGGGTATTGTCGACGCTTCGTAGAAAAAAATTCTAAAATAGCATTTCCACTTTTCCAACTATTGTCTAAAGATGCAGAATTTGTGTGGACTAATGCTTATGAATTGGCTTTTTCAGGGATCAAGAAATTAGTTTGTGAGGCTCCAATATTGCGTGGTCCTGATGGGAAACTTACATTCCATATCTCTACGGATGTTTCCCATACAACAGTTGGAGCAGTTTTGGGACAACAAGAAGACAAGAAATCGTATGCAATCTACTATGTCAGCAAGAATTTAACTCCTGTTGAACTTAATTATATGATAACTGAGAAGGAATTTTTGGCTATCATTTATGTTTTTAACAAATTTTGGCATTATATTATAGGGTACCCCACCTTTGTGCATACAGATCATTCAGCCATCAAGTATCTAATGAACAAACCTATAACTCCTGGGAAAATCACAAGATGGTTATTATTGTTACAAGAATTTGATATCACTATTGTAGGCAAACTAGGAAAGGATAATGTTGTAGCAAATTTCCTGTCCAGGTTGAATATTAATAATGAAGATACACATGTATAAGATAGTTTTCTTGATGAACATATTTTCGAAATTTATACTCACACCCCTTGGTATGCAGATGTTGCTAACTATCTTGCTGCAAGTAAGGTACCTCATCATTTTCCATACACGGAAAAATGGAGAATTATCCAGCAGAGTGCCTGCTATAAGTGATAGAAGGGTACCTCTTCTACACTGGACCGAATCAGCAAATCCAAAGTTGTGTAGGTGAGGACATGATCTATAATGTTCTAAAAGATGACCACAATGAACCTTGCAGAGGACATTTTGTTGATAAATGAACCGGTTACAAGGTGTTGCAGATGGGATACTATTGGCCCTCTATATTTCAAGATTCTAGAAAATATGTTCGAGGGTGTGGCAATTGTCAATGAATGGGCCAACCTGTTCGATCAGCTGAAATGAAACTGAATACTCAACTATTCCTTGAGCCCTTTGAGAAATGGGCTATTGATTTTGTTGGGTCATTTAATCCTCCTTCTCATCATAAAGTCTACGTGACAAATGGGTGGAAACCAAAGCCATTTCAAAAGCCACTGAACAAACTGTCTCAAACTTCTTATTTGAAGAAATATTTGCTCAATATGGGGCCCCGAGGGAAATAGTTTCAAATGGAGCGACACAATTTACATCACATTCAATAGTAGCGCTTACGGAGAAATATGGAATCAAACACCGGGTGACATCCCCATATCACCCTTAGGCGAATTTTCAGGTCAAGAGCACAAATAAAGTATTGGAAAATATTCTTACAAATATTGTGGCTAACCATCGTTGGAATTGTGTTGGAAAAACTCCCTGAAGCACTTTAGGCATATAGAACTACATGGCGGAATACAACATAGTTTTCACCATATGATCTTGTGTATGGAAAATCCTCTCTGTTTCCAGTGGAATTTGAGGTCAAAATGCTCAGGAAAACTTTAGAAGTATGTCTGGATCTTACTGCAGCCTATAAACACTGACTGGATCATCTCAACGAGTTATATGAAATATGTTTGGCCATTTTACAGAACATTGCCACAATCCAAAAATGACGAAGTAAGTGACATGATAAATTTATTAAGAAAAAGGTGTTTCAAAAAGGTGATTGGGCATTACTCTATGGTTCCTAGTTCAAGGATTTTGAAGGAAAGCTCCGCTCAAGATGGATGGGTCCTTATGGGGTTGACATAGCGTTTGACAATAGATTTGTTACATAACAATAGACAATGCACATACTCCTTTACTTGCAAACAGACATCACCTTAGACTGTATCATCGTCCGACCTCTAGGAACTCCTTTATTAGCCAAATTTCTGATGATTCTGGTTTTTAAATCATTTGTGCAAAAAATTCTTCCTCTGCACCTCATATTGAATATATATATATATATATGTATATATGTATATATGTATATATGTATTGAGCTCTATTGCTACTCCACTTGCAGCTCTCTTTTTCCTTTTGACGGCGCTCTTCCATTTCCCCTGTTGTTACTCCACTTGCAACTCTCTTTTTCCCTTTTACAACACTCTTCCCTTTCCCTTGCTACTACTCCATTTTCAGCTCTCTCTTTCCCTTTTACAACGCTCTTCCCTTTCCCTTCCTGCTACTCCACTTGCAGCTCTCTTTTTCCCTTTTACAACGCTCTTCCATTTCCCTTGTTGCTACTCCAGTTGCAACATTTTTCTGTTGTTATTCCTATTGCAGCATCAATTGACTCCATTTTAGCATCTACCGATGTTGATACTCCACTGATGTTGATACTACATTAATGATGATACTCCATCGATGTTGATACTCCATCAATGTTAATACTCCACTGGTCTTGATACTCCACCGATGTTGATACTTCATTGGTGTTGATACTCCACTGATGTTGATATTCCACTAGTGCTAATACTCCACCGATGTTGATACTCCACTAAGGTAAGTCGTCAAGTACGTCCTCAAATGACTCTGTGAATTTAATCGACATCTCATTAATGACATGACCAATTAGGGCCGAGGATGGTCATACCTTAGTTGGGGGGGAAATTATCATATTTAATAATAATGATACCATTTGTAGTTATTATTTTACCTCATTAAGAAACTATTTAAATCATCTAATCATACCATTAATATGGCATCATTACCCACTCGGATCATATCCTCACCCGTATCTTTCACATATACCAATACTCATTGGAAATTACACTATGTACAAATACACATGCCAACATTAAAATATGGTCATTTCTAATGTATTAGAATAATTACCATAATTATTTCCATGATTAACATTGGCTATACCATAACCCTCACCCAGATTCATTTCCCTTATCGTCACTCCTATTACCGCGTATTTTATTGGCTAATTGTTCCCTTAACAACTTGTTGCTACTCTAAGTGCTGCTACAGAGTAACTAGAAGGTATAATTGGTGGCCAATTTATTATACATGAACCGTAGAGCACAAAGCAAGTTCGGCATCAACCGGAAGTATTGCAGATATTCCAAAATGTTGGCTGGCATACTTACTTTGAGAGGCTACAGGGATTTGATGAAGGAGTGACAATTGATTTTGCACTAAATCTAGAAGGAAATCGGTCCATGGTCCGTGGAATGGAAGTTCAAGTAACTGAGGAAGTTATTAAAGTTGTCATTGGGTTTCCACATGATGGAAAGAAGTGGTTTATCCAAAGAACGGCCATGCCAGAGTTTTCAGAGCAATTCCTATAGGCGGGGGAGAATGTGATGCAGAAAGGAAATGGTTATGACCAGAATTCGCTACCACAACCTTCGAAATTTGTTTCATATTTCTTAATGCAATATATCACCTATGAAGGTTGGTTTTCTATCCTCTTTAAATACCATTTTTGGCTCCTATCTTGTCTCTAATTTCGTTAGATGCATTCCGTAAATATCTTGTTCTTCCTTTTGAATAATCTACAATTGATGGCCTAGTCTGTGCGTCGTTCGCACCAGGTGTTGGTCGTCCTTACAAATCTTGGGCTCGTTAGATTACTAGTAATTCACACCTTGTTACAGACCCCTATAACGTGGCAAAAACTAGTTGAGTTATTAGAGGAAGAAGTTGCAGCCATGATGCCTATAAGGCTAGTTGAGGAATTACTTGAAGAGGAAGTAATGGAACAAATACCGAAGGAGGTAGAGGAAAAATGGGATGAAGAAATGAGAGATCAATAATATGATTTGGGAAATGGGGGAGGAATTCAAGAGACTGATATAAAGGTCATTGACAGAATGGAAGTTGAAGCTACTACCCCTCATTCTCCACTCATGGCCTCCTTTCCAAGAGGATCAAGGAAATTCCATTCTCCTACCCACGCGGTGATAGAAGAAGTATTTCCTCCCAAAATGAAAGTTTGTAGGAGTGATTGTAAAAGAATAATATGTTGTCAATACTACTCCACAAAAACTAGTGTCAGTTTCAGAGAAATTAGAAGAAGAGGTTGTTGTTGATATTGCTCCACAAGAACCAGTGTCGACAATAGAGAAAGTGGAAGAAGAGGTTGTTGTCAATATTGTTCCACAAGAAATAGTGTCAGCCTTAGAGAAAATGGAATAAGAATTTTTTGTCGACACTGCTCCACAAGAACCAGTGTCGACATCAAAGAAATTAGGAGAGGAAATTTTTGTCAATACTGCGCCACAAGAACCAGCATCGACTTCAGAGCAATTGGAGGAAGAGGTTGTTTCCTATATTGATCCACATAAAACAGTATCAGATTCAGAGCAATTGGGGGAAGAAAATGTTGTTGATACTGCTCCAGAAGAACCAGCATCGGATTCAGAGTAATTGGGGGAAGGAAATGTTGTCAGCACTACTCCACAAGAACCAGTATCGACTTCTAAACAAATAGAAGGAAATTCAGTAGTGCCAGAGTCTCTAAAAGAATGTGTCGATGTCGCTCCATGGGTACCAGCATTCGAGAAAAAGGAGAAAGTCGTGATAAAAAAGGAACTTGTTGACAAGTTTGTTGATATTTCTCCACAAGGACCAGTACCAGCCTCCAGACATATGGAGGAGACTATGGTAAAATAAGAATTTGTCGAAGATCTTGCAAAAAGGAAAGCCCCCATTCAACACCGGTACTGACTATTGTTCAAAAAAGTATTCATTTAAAGATAGAAATTACCAAACTGAGGAAACATGTGATGCGGTTGTGGAAATGAGAAAAAGGAAAGCGAAAAATTAATACTAGCCAAGCTGTCGCAACCCCCAGAACTGGTGGGACAGTTTTGGTGGTAGTACAGACAGAGGATAAGGATGTGATCTCAGCATCCACACAGACCGAGACACTCCTCCATCTTGAAGAAACCCAAGAATTTATTTTGGTGGCAGAAATATAGAAATGGAAGGCCACTACTTTTGATTTCCAATGTGGGGCCATTCCCACGAAGGCCCATTGGAAAGAAATAAGAGAGATTGGGAAGAATGTGAAAAGGTTGGTTGTCAATTAAACAACTTAGATAAAAAAGGATCAATAGAAACGTGGAAAATTGCAGAAGAAAATTAAGGAGTTGCAGGGACAAGTTTAGTTGTTGAAGACTTATAAGGACAAGATGTTCACCTTAACACAACAAATAATGGCATGTAGGCCCCCTACTAAATGTTATGCCATTTTTCTTCATGAACAGTATTTTTTTCTGTTTGGAAAGTACTCACCAGGAGTTAAGTCACAACATAGAAGATCCCATGTAGTTGTTGAGGATCCTGAGAGCTACCAATCATATTAACCAACATTTGTTATGTGAATTATATATGCATGAGTATATCTTAGAAACTGATCAGTCATTCAACCCAGTACCATTTGTAGGAGATATTCAATTGAGATCTTTTACATATTTTGTGATTAACCAAGTCAAATTGGAAAAGGCCCTTGATACATTCAAAGAAAACCAGGAAAATTGCCTATTAATGATCAAAATGGAGCATTTCCAATCTGGGGATACTTTTTACTAAACATCATCAGTTTCTCAAACTCTAAGGATGAAAAGACCAGATGATTATGACACAATGATGGTGTGTCGACTTGTGCACAAGACAGATCTTCACTTTTCAAGAAGAAGCCAAGGACGCTTGTCAAAAGTGTTGGATACTTTCATCATCGATAGTATGGGCACAAGAGCCTTTTGGGGCACCCAAATTTGTAAGAGAATTAGGGAGGGTTCCAAGCTATATTTATTGCATGCAACAGTGTGGAGCTCATTGGTTGGGGTTAAGGTTCTAATTCCTATTATCTAGTTTCCTTCTAATAATTATGAGTTGGCTTATGTTGTGGGTGAAGATTGTTGGAAGGACATTGTTCATACAAATGGGTTTTAGCTACCTGGGACTGATATGGAAAAATAATACAATCTTACTCAGCTTCATGTCAGTCACAGCGGGTCTATCCCTAATCTGCATAGGAAGCGGTTTGCATGAGGACATGCAACCAAGCCAGTTAGGGGGAGATGTTGGCTGATAAACTTACCTATTTTTACGCACTTTTACTTGTTCATTTTTATCCATTTCATAGCTCTTATGAGGTCGATTTATATCTCAATCAATGAAAGGTATATTGTATTGGCATGTCTTCATGAAATGTTAATTAATGAAGCGTAGTCTTAGGGGAATGATGCTTAGACGATTTGCTGACAAAATTCTCCTACAGATTCATGGTGGACGTTGTTCAGCGAAACATAACCTAGCGCAATGTTGTTGATGGCATAGCACTATTATTTAAGGATTGAACCGTTAAACTGCTCAACTGTCGAATATCTAACAAATCAACTCTGATTGTTATCTTTGTATTTTGTTTCTATTTGAGAAATCATTGTATATTTGTGGATAGACATGATTGTCGTGATTTCTGAGTTCGTTAAATGTTATTCATGTAATGATGAAATGTATAAGCCTCAACTGAGAAGAATGATGGGCTTTCCCTTTGGGCATGTAACAATAGAAATTTATTTGTAACTCTTTTTGGTTAATGTGAATTCCAGTTTTCTATAATCTCGTGTGATCTCTAACTCTTAGCCATAGACCTACTCGAAGAGTTGGGTCCACTCTCTCAATCAGGTGTTGTTGGATTCAATCATGTGAATAGGTATGCTTCTTAGTTATATTGTTAATGTTTTATAATTGTTGTTTCTTCTTTACCACTTTGTAATATTCTTTTGATTCCTAATTTTTGTTATTTCAGATTTTTGTTAGTGTTATTTACTTTGCTGCTACTTGATTTGTAGCATTCGTTGGGACTTGTATTTTGTAATTGTTCAATACTAGGTAGGGAACCTATGGCCTGCATATACTTTGCACGATAACCATGAAATAATTAACGAACCTCGGAATGAAAAATAAATCCTTGAACAAGAGTTTAACCAAAAAATTAAGGAACCTATGACCCATATTTTGTACCATTGTGAAGCAAGGGCTCTAAACAAATGTTATTATTCCAAACAAGGACAAGAACAAAAAGCCAAGCAAATGCTATTGTAGAGCACAGGACCAAACTAGAGGCCATAAAAGGTTGAGCCAAAATTGTTAAGAAAACACCAAGAATCACCAACAAAATTTGAAAGGGAATGCTTACCTGAAATTATAGGCAAACTAGATTCGGCCACCACTAAGTTTCCTCACTAGACAAAGCACTTGCACTCTAAGCCATTATCCCACCTTTCCCCCATGTAAAATCTTTGCAAACTTCAAAATTTCAGTTGAACATAAAGGCTAGCACATATTTGGATGTCATAAAGGTGATGCATTGTACATCCTAGCTCCCTCTTGTTATACTATGATGGCTTGTGTATGTTGACATGTGTTGATTAATGAGCCTGATACATTCACCATGCATAACTAACTTTGGATGTGAACCTAGGGGATAACTTAGAAGAAATTACCCCATTTTACCTTTGGTTCCCTTATTCAATCTTGATTCCTTGCTTACAAGGATGTCCACTTAACGATTTAGAGTCCTCAAAACTTGGAAAAAGGTGATATCCTTGAACCAAATAATCTATTTTTTTATACTTGTGATGAGATGGGCTAGTTTTTTGTCATATGGGATTTTCTTATTGTTCGTAATATTGATAATTATGCTTAAATTACTAACAACAATTAATGACCCTACTCCAGTTGCATTTAAAGAGAGGAGTCCCTGAAGGAGAGCATATGCCTCAATCTAAATATTCGTAGTTTTTCCCAAACTCCATGCACAATACTATTCTCATTTTCCCCCGTGATCAAGGATGATCCCTCCCACACTTGTCACCCTTGGGTTTCCTTTCAAAACCACTTGTTAGGTATTACTCTTTTAAATAATTCTCTTTTATTATTATCTACTAGTTAGAGTAATCAATTAGTTAAGGGTGATTTGTTTTAGGCAAGAATCTCCTCCTAGAAGAAAATTTAAAAGCCACTATTTCTCTTCACAATTGAGAAAATGCATCAAGCAACCCTTCATGCCCCATATTTTGATGGTTTTAACTAGAAGCCTCATTATTTTTGCAATGCTTATCCTAGGATTAATAAATTCACATTAGAATATGGATTTATTATGGGCCAAACAAACTATCCAACATATAAAATTTCCAAAATCTTTTGAGACTAGGTTTATTTGCAAACAATCCCCAGTAGGATTTAAATACAAGAGTGAGCATGTATCTCCATGAATTTGAGGCTCTCATCTTGTGATTGGTCCCTAAAAATGTAAATTGCCTCAACTGTTTGGTAAAAATGCAATGAAATAAAAGATAATGATGGGTTTTAGCCTTTACGTGGCACAACACTCATCATGATAACCAATGTATTCTCCTTTCCTAAAATGTCTTCCCATTAGAAGCTTGTCATGGACCAATACCTAATGAAATATATTAGTAATAGATCATCCATCAATGTTCCAAACTTGTTTCCATGAAGTATATCATTGTGAAGGGAGAAAATACATAATTTGGTGTTGATAGCCAACTTGGACAAGTAATCCAAATTACCCCAACCTCTTTGATGAAGAACTAAAGGAGCATGTGGAGTGTAACCATTGAGAGAAGAAAGAAGAGATGAGATTAAGGTTGGTAATTTTGTAAGTGTAAAAGTGGAGAACCAACAAGATCAATAAGCATCATCTTCTACCTAGGTTAATATTCCAAACAAGGTGAGAAGACCCTGGCTCTCCATCTAAATTTTCAAAGGGGAAATTCCATGCTTGATTTCTAAAGAAGGGTTCCCCGTAATGTTGTCCTTCCATATGTCTATTTATTTACTAATACGTTGCACCCAAGTGATTTTAGTCATTATTGGTGGCATTTTAGCTCTAAATAATTTTCCATACATTGAACCCTTTCATGCTCACCAACAGGTTGTCTAGACATCTCTTGCAATTCCCTTAAAAGTATTTTTTGAATATGGTTTATTTTCACCATTTCAACTTATTGAAAATTAGTCTCCATACTATCTTTGCTCTCAATTCCTTATTCATGATTCTAGGATCCTTAATGCCTAATTAACCTCTATCCTTGAGGGATTAAAAAATGTTCCAACTAACCAAATTGTTATGGCTTTATTTCCACCCTATCAAATGAATTTGCAAATTTCTTTGAAAACTTGTTGCATAATTTTAATTGGAGATAACATGGTTGAACATTCATAAATAGGGAGGGAAGACAACACAAATTTGATGAGGACCACCCTACTTATTAGATTCAACATTTGAGACCCCACTATTGGAATTTGGATTTAATTTTTTTGATTATGCCTTGCCCAAACTAAAGAGAGGGGTGGTTAAGTGATATTTACAAAACAATATATTTAAAGAAATCTTTGGACTCTTTGCAAGGGAATGATAATTCTATGGAAATCACGTAAAGAAGTTGTGGTTTGATGTTCTAGCCATAGAATTGGATTTTACCATTATTTACTTTTCTTCATGAATCATTGAGAAGATGATCCAAAATAATTTGGATTTCTCAATTATATTGTTTGAAGCCCCTCCTAGTAAAAGTGTATCATCTATAAGTTGTGAATGATTCATACTTGTGTCTTCTCTAGCCAATTTAATTCCTAGTGGACTACCAGTGGCCCGTGCCAATTTCAATTTTTTGCTTAGTGTCTCTACCATTATAATAAATAATAATGGGGAAATGGGACATCCCTACCTCAATTCTCTATAATTTTTAAAAACATTAATGGGTCTCCCATTAACTAAAGGTGAAATCAAAGGACCATTGATACAAGTGATAACCCACTAAACGAAGTTATTATTGAAACAAAATCTACTTAGAACATCAAGAAGGAAAGAGTGCCTTACTCAATAAAATGCATTGACCTTGTATATTTTAATTATTATTTCTTTTTTTTATTCTCTCTACTTAAATGCATTTCCTGTTGAATCATGATTTTGTTGTCAATGATTTTGACATTTCTTCATGAAATTTCCCGGACTATTGAAAATATTTTTGGGAGGATCTTCTTTAACCTATTAGCCATGATCTTGGCATGGGGGCTTCACTCAATCAAACTTTGACATTGCACATGCATTTGTGGCGTACTAAACAATACCCTTAATTTGACTACATATTGGAAAATACCTCTAAAAATCACTTTATTTGACCCCCTACCAATACACCTTCCTAATTTTAAAAAACCCTACTTTCAATAGATATTGTAGGTATCCATTTTTTCATTAACATTTTTTTATACCCCTTTATATTTTTCATTAACTTTTAGCTCCATTTTTTATACACAACATATAAAAACCATTTACCCCCTAATATATGCTCAATATATTATGTCATTTTTTCCTCAATATATATCCCATAATATGAATGCACATGGTATGGTATTACTCCCCTAGTGAAGTGTTAATTTGGCAACTCAGGGACAAATTCCCTCCTTTGGATAGCCTTCCTCATCAAGAAAGACCCCTCCTAGCCCTTGGAATAATTTAATTTAGTTGAGTAAAAATATTTTTTTAGTATGGAAACCCACATGTGCACAAAAGGACAAGTCGGCCCAAAAGAGAAATTGGACACTCTTGGAAGCATATAAATACAAGAGAAGTGACCTTCATTTGGACATTATCATCAAGCATCTTCTTCTTCTCTCTTCTTTGGTTTGGTTCACACAAGTCTAAAGTTGGCATGTGGGGATTGGTTCATACAGGTCCAAATTGTAGGGTTTGAGGTTGCATGTGTGGATTAGGGTTTGGTTATGTAGCTGCAAGATTGGAACAAGGAAATTGTGGTTGTAGTCGTACACATATAGGGTGCTCCCTACAACTATAGTGTTGCAATCACATAAATGGTCACTAACTTTGTGCAGCTGGGACTTAGGGCATTTTGAAAATTGACTACGGACTTTCACCGTTGATTGGAAGCTTGGGACCTTTGATTCTAATCAGTATTGTTGTTGGGCTCATCTCTTGGATATTATTTGGTTGGTTTTGCTGGATATTCTTGTGATTGATGAATTGGAACATTTTACTTTTTCTTTGCTTAAAATTTTATGACAATCTAATAAGAGGAAGAATTGGAAAGGGTTTTCCCCCTTGTGGAATTTTTCCTTGGTCTTTGACCAAATATGTTGTCTCTTATTTGTCCCTCATTTCTCATTGCATATACTGTTCTATCTACAATTTCTTTTGATAATTGAAAGATTAAAATGTTTTTAAAGATTTCTAATTGAATATAAGAATTGGGCTAAAGTAATTGTAACAACATATAACAATGGTAAAATAACATGAAGACCCAATGGATTTTGGTTAGTATTTCATAGAAGAGTTAAACAAGGTGATAAGAAATATAGAGAATGGTGATGGATTTACCTCTTTCAGAATTAATGCAAGAAAAGAGGAATATGTGTTGCCTCCATTTTTATGTTTTTTTTAAACTATTTAGCATATACTTCAAGTGGAATCTAATTATATGAACGTTTGAAAAGATGGATGGAGAAAACATCAAGTCATGGATATTTTTCAAGAGCTAGACTCCAAATACCCTTAGTGATTTCTTCTTCCTCTATTTATTTGTTCAAGTTATCATTTTCAACTTCAAAGTCAAATGGTAGATGTTCTCTAGCATCATAATGATGGATTCAAGATCTACATCCTCTTATTTTAAGTACAAAGCCTCAAAGTGTTTTTTGGATGCCTCCTCGATTGTTGAAAAGTCTCTCAAACTTGATCCATTTTCTAAGGATATTTCTTTGACATTGTTTTTTGAACTCTAGATTTACAATGTCAAAGAATCTAAGAATAAGGTATCCCTATCTCTATATAGCAACCATAAGCTTTGGGATTTGATGTGTCACATTTCTTCCTTTGATCCAAATTCCTTCTCTAGCTTGCTACATATGAATCTTATTCTTTTTGGTGATGATTTATAATATCTTCCACTTCCACCCTCACTTGAAGAGCTTCAAAATTGCTACATAGGGATCTTTCTTCTTCATGGTGATGATTTGTAATGTCTTCCACTCCAAGTTGAGACCAAATTTATAATTTTCCCTTTTCTAGAGAGAAGTATGAGACATTTTCCCATTCCTCGAGGGTGTGTTAATTTTAATTCTACTCTCAAATTAAAGTGGGTGAACCCATGACCCACTTTCCCCATTCTTTTGAAATAATTTCCATAGCTTTGGGAATCTGAAGCCAAAGAGGACTAAATATAAATTAAAGTAATCCAATTTATAGGAATATAAGGATCTTAAGTGTGATTTGTTATGGTCAAGACAATTGATGGGATAATCGTAGAAGTTATGATGTTGTTGTTGTTGGGCCTCAAAATCGTCCCTATTTTCACTCCATTATTCACTTATATCTTTACATTTTACCTTCATGTCACCTCCATTCCACCTCCATATCATTATATTTACCTCATTATTGGGTCATAACTATGATTTTCCAAAGTTTATTAATTCTTAACATTTTTAAGTGGATTTATGGTT